>CAEFZX010017907.1:0-86288 GCA_903066825.1 Alfaro cultratus
TGTTAACAGGTTGGTTTTTTTCCCAGCACCCCGCCACCCATACCCCCCCCCTCGCTACAACCCGGGTCCCCCTAAAAAACCTGCGGCTTTCAAAAAAAAAAAAAAAAAAAAAAAAAAAAAAAAAACAGCCCTAGAGGATTTAACTGCACGCACCGAGAAACGCAGCGCGAAGATAAGTGAGAGAGAGGAGTGTGGGGAAGAGATTTACCATGCCCATCCTCACTGTCAGCTCCGGTCCGAGTGCGCAAAGTGAAGCTCGGCACAAAAGTCTTCTCCAGCCTTTCTTCTTCTTCTTTTTTTTTCCTTTTCAAAGTTCCGCACACAAACCTCCTCCACTAGGCTCTTCTCATCTCCTTTTTGAATTCTGCCATCCTCTGTAGTGTGAGTCCTCCCCCCCCCCTCAGCCCGTGGGGACACCCGAAAAAAAAAGAAAAAAAAACTACAAAAAAAAAGAAAGAAAAAAAAAAAAGAGTTCTTACTCAGCTTTTTTTTTTTTTCTTCAGAGGAGTATTGGACTTCCAGCAGAAGGGTCCATTTAAAGACTATCTACTCTCCCTTATAATCTGGACTTTGTGTTCATGCTTGTGGCTCAGCGTAGCTCTGGAAGGTTTGGATAGAGGAGGAAAGGAGAGAGAGAGAAAGAGGGGAGGAAGTGCATCAAACAGCAGCAAAAGTTGGCTGGGAGGCTGCTTCTCCTCACTGCGCAGAGGACCGGGTATGTCCAGGACGGCTTCAAATTGGCTGCTTTCTATTTTTTTTTTTTTTTTTTGGGTGGTGACGTCAGTGCAGATGTGCCTCTCTTCCTTCCATCAGCTGTGCGCATGTCTATCAGTGCTGGCCTGAAATAACACTTGAAGCCCTCACGGAGGAGACCCACGTCCCCAACTGGAGAGGCTGCGTCACAGGCGTCCTGCGGCCACGACGTGACGTTTACGTATTTCACCTTCGTCTTTTTAATATCGGTCAGACCGATAACAAAATTCAGATTTGAAGCGAAGTTCTCATTTATTAAAGGGTTCAAAACAACCTGGAAGCTTCACTGCTCGTAAGCTATTGCAGTTATTGATGAGTTAATCTGGAGTTGATTGATATGATCCATCGACTGACAATTAATTGATAAGCGGCCATTTTCTTTAAAAACCTGAGTCTACTCTGGTATCAAGAGCGCCAACCGTCTTTCATATAAATAGAAAAGGGCTACATTTTTCATTATATGCTTAATTTAAATGAAAAAAAAAACAAAAAAACATTAAATTCTTGCGTTATTTTGTGTCCGCAGTATTACACACCAAACATTATGCTTTTCTCACATTATTAAACAGAGTACATATTGATATAAAATAAAACATTGACCTCTTAGGTTGCTGAGTATAGAAAAATTAAAGACGAAAAGATGTTGAGTTTTCTTGTTCAGTACTCATATTCACAATGAACCACGCTTCTTCTCGTTAGATAACGTTCAGGTTCTAAAACTTCTTCTCTTCCTAGAACAGTGCTGCCTACACATAAGAACTCGCTCTCACTGCCCCCAGTGGACAACAGCAGTACGACATGCACATAAACAGAAAGTGACAGGATACAGAACTTGCAGCTGTACCTTTCAAAGTAAATTAGGAAACATGAACACATACCACAAAATAACTCAAAGAAAAGTTAAGATCAGAACATATTCCAACAAAAGAATAAAACGTGACACTCTTAATCCCCCATTAACACAGATATATACTGAAAGACTGTTTGCTGTGGAAGGAGAGTTAAAACTTTACACCATGAAGTGCGTTTATTCACGACAGCCCGTCCTTACTGCTACAAGATTTTTTTCCATCATGTTACAGTTTTTCCTGCTGTATTTATCTCACCTTTCTATCACATCAGTCATGTCTGAACGAGAAGTTGACGCGACTGAATAGGCGCCATTAAGGTGAACTTTTCGTGTCGCTATATTTCTAAACAGAACCACATTAAGTGCACTTCTTTTCCATCCTTCTGGGCTGTTTCTCTTTCCCGGTCAGGTGCGGCTCCGCCATCTTTGTTTCTGTACGGCTCCGCTTAAGGACGACCACCAGCACCCTCTGCTGGGTGGCGGCCAAACTACAAGAAGGTCTAAGAAGGCGTCAGAAGTTAACCGACTGGAACTAATTTGAATCTATTAAATCATTAATTGACAATTAATGGTTAGTAGATTAATTGGTTGAATCCTTAGTACCAACCATGTTGCTTAAAGCTACCATCAAGCATTTTAGATAACTGGCAATTAGACTTTTGCATCACTGTGAAGGCACTTTGGCAGAATTATTTTTAATTCAGCCACATTGGAGGATTTTTAAGCAAGAAACACCTATTTAAGGTCATGCCAAAACATCTCAATTGGATTTCAGTCCAGACTTTGCCTTATGGTCATAAACCGATGGCAGGACTCTCTCCCTCAGGGTTTTCTGCTAGAATACCGAGCTCATGATTACCACCACCATGTTTGGCAATGTTAACCCAGATGGAATGAGATGCACACCTTCCAAAAACAAATCCACATAATCCACTTTCACCTCACCATGCGTCATTATAGTCTTGGGGATCATTAACACATTTTTGGGAAAATGTGAGATGAGCCTGAGTGTTTTTGGTCAGTGGTGGTTTTTGCCTTACACAATTCATTGATGCAGTTTCCCCTCCCCCAGTCTTTCTTTCTTCTTATTTTTTGAATTATGAACCGTAACCAATGCAGGTAAGGTCTGCAGTGCCTTAGATGTTGTTGTTTGTTTGTTTTTTTGTAAACTCCTGGTTGTTTTTAAATTAAACACTTAAGTATTTTTACTTAAAACTAAAGTTTAAAATTTTAGAGACTGAACACATTCATTTCCACATTAAATTAGGATTTTGGAGGTATTTATGTACTATAGCACATGCTGAATTGAAAACAATCTACTCTAGTTTCTTTTTAAGCCAGTCCTTGATCCTCAATTGATTTAGTTCAGTAGGGTTAAACCAACCCATTGATTCAATTGAGGTTTTAACTGGGTTCGATTTTCAATCTGAGGTCAAAAGACTTGAGTTGAAAAGAATCGACGGTAACTTGAATTCCTGAATAAAATAATATTTGGGTTAAAATAAAGGATTCTGTGTTCAGTTTAGTTTTGCGTTAAAAGTGATCGGACTAAAAAAAAACCTCATACAATCTAATAAGACTTTTGTTGACCACATGATGAATTCATTATTTTATATTGACATATAACAATAGAAAATAATGTTTTATCCTCCTCTTTGGATCTTTATTTCAAAAAAGCTCACATTATTATATTAATACAACCACAATGTTCAAAACACAATTGTTCCAAAAGCCTTGCTGTTTAATTGCACTAAAACTTTTAATAGAAAAAAGTTATAGCTTCTTAGTTTGTCTAAACCAACTTTTTGACCAAATCTTTTGGCCAAAGTGTGAACATAGAACATAGGTAGCAACTGCTTGTGTTAACTACTTAGCGAATAAAAGATTAATGATATCTTAAGTGAAAAAATGTCTTTTACAAAGTCTCCTACAGTCTTTACCTCAAACCCACTGCCAGTAAAAAATATTTGAAAGCATTTAACCATCTAATTGTTTCATATTCGATCTTCTTTTTCAGGTCATTAGTTCCTTCAAAATGGTGGCCGGTAAACAATGATGAGGCTTCTTCTGGTGTCTTCTTATTGTCAGCGACTTGGTTTTGATCTTTTACTCTACGTTTGGTTCAAACTAATTTCTGAGGACCGTTGAAATAAATGCCGTAAAACTAGTTCAAAGAGACCCTCAAATGAGAGTAATATTGGATTTAGTTTTTGGAAAAATGACTTTTCCTCTTGCATTCAGTTTTGATACACTTCAGTGTTTCAGATTTTTAATTATGACTTTGGTTACGGGGGAAAGTCTATCCAAACCAGCCTGGCCCAGTGATACAACACAATCTGAAGTTTAGAAATCACTGAAACAGAACCTGTCTGACCACATGAATTATACTGAAAGATCTCAAAAAGCAACACTTCATGACCTGATCTGAAGAACTTCAAGAACAGAAGAAATAAAATCATCAACATTGATTTCAGTCTTGAAAGTGTTACAAAGGCTTTTCTACGATGTTGGAAGTGAACCACGTTGAGAGCCATTATTCACCAATTACAGCTATAAAGGTATATCAAGAATTCAAAAAGCTTTGCTTGCTTTGAAAACGGTCAAATCTCCCATCAAGCCATTTTAGTGGTTCAAAGTTCTTTTATTGAGAATGTCAGTGAAAGCTCCAAAGTGACAGTTTTGCTAAGGATTTACGATGTATGGAGCTTAACGTAAAGCTGGTTCCTGCACTCTGCCGGTCAACTGGATGAACTGAAGAACATTTACAATAGCAAAAAAACAAATCAGTCAAATAGTTGCAGAAATATAGTGATGCTGTGATTCTTCAGGTTATCAGAATGTGAAGAAATCCCATTTTTCTCAGACAGGTAATCAAAGCACAAAATGAACAATAATCCAGTGATATTGTGGCCTAGTAAAAACCGGTCCCATGTTCTATGCTTTGGTTCATACAGAGGGTCTCAACTATTGAGAAACAATTGCCAGCGTTTGCCCCTGACATCTGCAATGCGCCATTCCGATGCTATGAAGCTTACCCAAAGTTGCCTGCGCTGTAAATAACCGTCCTCCACTGCAAAGGAAGAAGTGCGGAGCCAAACAACTCAGTTGTCAACTTTATATTTGAAAACTTGGTCAACAAGGATTCGTCCACTTCCACCGCTGCCATTGCTAAAACTCCAGGCACATTTGGATTATAAAACATCATAGAAAGCTGACGTTGTAGTTCCCAACTTCTCCTCCTGTTCGCTGATTGGCCCGGAGTTAATGGGAGAAAGCCTAGATTAAGTTGTGAAGCGAGATTTGAATCGAATAGCGTATTCGATTCAAATCTCAATAATGTGATAACTTGGCAGAAAATCTGACATCACTGTTATTTTGTTATAATCTTGACAAAAATCCAAATTTGAATGTAGTATCGTTTACAATTTCAGCTATGGTCTCCAAGATATTACCAAAAAAAAAAAAAAAGACAAAAACAACATTTTGATGGAAACATTTTGATACGTCTTAAACTGATCATGTGGCCATTTGAAGGAATCCCACCATTTGAGTAAGAGATTAAACTTTGGTAATACCAACTAATGATCAAAGAAGAAAATAACACACTATGATTTGCCTGGTTTGTACTGAAATCTGTCTTAGCAACAGTCAGATAAATAGGAATATAACATGTTTGTTTTGGGGTTTTTTTAATTTTTAGAACAAATCAGAAAGCACATCTCAACATTCTGCTGTTTAAACACACGTGGGCCTGCGCGTTCCCGCGGTGCTCGTCCTCGTTTGAGAAGGAGCCGCTTGCAGCCTAATGACAGCCCAGTTCAGAGTCATTTGCAGCGCGTCTATCTTTATTCTGTCGGAAATTGAAAATCATGCCCCTTCCTGAGTCTCAGTTACAGCCGCTCATTATGTCGGGAGCCCATATCATTACAGCCAGGTCGTTATTATGTGAGCTCATAACGCAGAAAGAGCGTCTTGAGAGCTGGCGCCTCGGGTGGTTTCATGGGGAAGCAGCGCCACCGTGTGTCCAAAACGGAGCACAGCTCAGAAAACTGTTGAAAGAGATACATGGAGGAAAGACCTAAGTGAAGTCGCCCCCCCATCTTCTTCAAATCAGACAAAATTGGTGACAAACGTTTGTGCAGCAAATTTTTTTGTTTGTGCCGCTATCATTTCAAAGATATAAAGACAGTGTTTTCTAAGACAAAGAATAATTTGTATAAGGTGGGAACTTATAAATTTTTGCTGCACAAACCAGCACAAACGTAGTCGAGTTACTTGACACCCATTTTGTCTGATTTGAAGAAGGTGTGTGTGTGTGTGTGGGGGGGGGGGGGGTTGCTGGTTGACCTTTGATGACCTCTAAAAACATTTTTTAATATCTTCAAAATGATAGCAGCACAAACGAAAACTTTTGCTGCACAAACCAGCACAAACGTTTGACACCAATTTTGTCTGATTTGAAGAAGGTGGGGGGGGCAACTACACTCAGGTGGAGGAAAGCAATGGAAATGCAAATATATCTGCGGTTATAAATAAAAAACAGAAGGAGGACAAGGTGTGGCGCTGGTGCGTCAGCTTCAAGGTTTATGGCGTTGACATAAAGGGACAGAGTGGAATGTTTTGAAAAGCCATAAGCATATAACTTTTACGGTTTATACGTCGGCAGTATTGAGCAATGTAGTGCAATATATCATGTCTGCTTTTTTAAAAAGGAGTAAATGTGTTTTCTGATGTGCAGCAACCTCTTCCTGTTGCTCAATGTTCAATTGTTGTTCATTTATAGATCCGTATTTTTATGTTTGTAAAATTAATAAATAACCTGTTCCGATGGGACCCAAACCGAGCTTGTTGGCTAACATGCAGAAGAGACATACAACACTGGTGGTGGCAGCACTATGTTGCCAGAAACCCTGGAAGAAACCTGGAGTAAGACTTTTTTTTATTTTATTATTGTGGTGGATGTTTACCACCACAATCCAAACCTTTACAATCTAAAAAGCCATCTTCTGTGCCAGAGGGACACGTCTTGTAAATATAGAGCCAGCTCTACAAATTCATTGCTTAGACTGAAGCCTGTTCATGTTTTAGAATGGCCTAGTTGAAGTCCAGACCCAAGTCTAGGATGTCATTTCAAAGAAATTTGAAAATTACGCATCAGTTCCCTCCAGCTACCCAACTGAGTGCTCATGTATGTTGTTCTGTTATGTAAAATTTCAATAAAAGACATAGATTTTGTGGTTATAATATGAAATAATATATAGTGCAACAAACTATGGAGAAGATCAAGGGTATGAATAGTTGTTAAAGGGGACATATTACGCAAAATTTTACACTTTGTAAGTTTTTAAACTTCCATTTGGGTCTCAAATGCTTCTAAAAACAGTTCTTTTTTTTTTTTTTGGTGACTGGAAAACAAGCCACTCCAAACATCCTCAGGATTGTTGAGCCACAATTGAAAGGACCTGCGCCGTTACCTAGCAACCCAAGCTGAGGTCCAGCACGTTAGGTGAGCTGGCTTTACGGCTGTGTGAGTTGTACAATGGCTGCTGTAAAAAAAAAAGACAAGTGTTTTGTTGTTGACCTACCATCCACAGACCATTTCCTGCATTCTTCCGCTTCTGCTTCTCAAACATGTCCAGTTATATAACTGCGGATCTGTTTGCAGCCATTTTCACTTTGGAGTGTAAACGTTGAGTTGTGGGGCGCGGGGGGCGTGGCCAGCAGCAGCTGGATTTAAAGGCACAAGAGAACCTAAAAGCTCATTTTGAAAGGAGCTCAGAATAGACAGAACCTGACACACTAAAATCTGATTTCTGAGGGATTTTGTTCAAAGAAAAAAAAATGTAATGATAATGTTTTGTATTGCCTTTAGGCCTATCCTAATCTGGTAGAGGAAGCATAATAGGTCATAGGTCAGCTTTACGGAATTACACATGCAGCTGCCTAAAAAAAAAATACAGAAAAGAAATTGCAAATACTTTTCCATTGTCACTTTTTGAAACTGTTTTGCGTTTCCAATGGCAAAAACAAAATGATGCCACTCCTACGTTTTTGGTTCATAAGGCAAAAAGTTTGAAAACCACTGTTTCCCCATCTTATAATCATTATGTATTAACTCAATTAAAGTAACACAATAAAAGTGAGTATAAAAGCATCCTATTTCAGCTAGTTACAACCGATCCTCTCACTCTTCGTGTTGGAGTGAGTCCATCCTAGACTGACTCAAACGCCCCGTTGAGTCAGTCCAGGATGGAAGGCTTTACATAATCTAATCTATCTTCCCGCAACCAGCGTCCATAAAATTCAACAGTGCAACTCGTACAAGATAAGGTGTTTATGGCGAGCTGTCAGTCTGTCATTAATATTGCATGGATTTTTTTGTTGACTGACAATAATGCTATCAGCGCTAAAGGGCGGGTCGCTATTAATGTGGCCTCAAAGTCCTTGAATATGAGTTTGGTTTCACATGAAACACACGTCCAAACATTTATTTGGTGGGAGCGGTGGGAGTGGGGGGATAACACAGTTATATATATATATATATATATATATATATATATATATATATATATAATTTTTTTTTTTTTAACAAAATCACCAGTGGCACAATTATTGATGCTTGTTTCTTCTCATTGCATGCTCTTCACATGTTTGCTGCCATGAGCCAATCTTTAAAAACCCTGACCTGCCGATCGATTCCGATTTCGGCCGATATCGATATTTTAGTCTGAAAAGTCGCGAAAAATAGCAACAGTTGCGAAACTGGTAACGACGGGGTTGACAAAGAAAGAGAGAATAAAAAGAAAGACAATCATTTAGTTACTTTTATTGCTGGAGGGTGAAGAGGGAACGGAAAGGAAATAAGAGAAAAACTTGAAAAATGAAGCTTTAAATCATCTCCAGTTCATGTTTTTGATACAAGAAAATCATGTTTTCATATATCTTTCCTTTTTTCAGTCTTTTTACAATGTCTTCTTAAAACACTTATAGTTTATGTGAAGAAATGCTAAAATACACAAGTTTTTGATAAGAAAATTGAGTATTTCTGGAAGGAAAATTCTGTTGACTTTATACAGTAGCTTTCTTGTTAATGGCATCTAACAAAGCATGAGAGCAAAAACATCTATGAATATGAAGCATTACATATAGATTTAATCTTTTTCCACACGCCTTCAAACTCCCTTCCGGGATTTGTCTCACATTTGACTTCAATTTGATGCCGTCGTATCCAACGCGGAACGTCACATGAGCTGTAAATGTTTCCCGAAAAAGAAGCAAGTGGAAAAAAAGAAAACAGCCTCACCACTGAGGTTTTACCACCTTACCGTGGGGTGTGTATAGGTGTGTTTAATGATCTATTTTCCAGAAACGTGTCGCCATGATTGGATGGGCGTCGCACTCACGCGGCCCCAGCCGGCCACCTTTGGTCCCTTATAAAGGCTGACGTCGCCTCCTGCTCTCTACCTGTCGCCCAGGAGACCAACTTAGCGGTATCACCGTCCTTCTGATCTCCACCTGGTAAGATTTACTCTTCTCACCGCCTCGCTGGAAACCACGGCTTCCTTGCTGCTTGACGCTTAAGGCGAGGAGAGATTTACGGAGACCTGTGAGGGAGGAGATTTAAGTGATTTGGGATTCTCTCCATCCCACAGGGAGAAGTTTTTCCATCGTCGCCATGGCTGTGACCAACCAACCAGGCAGATATGAGCGCTCCGACTTCCAGACGGGTCTGTGCGACTGCTGCGATGACTGTGGGACCTGTAAGGAGCTTTCTACTCTTTTTTCTTCTTCTTTTTTTTTTTTTCAAATAAATTGTTTGAAATTTTGATCATTTTCAGCATTTTTCCACTGCCAAAAAAGGGGTTGAAATTGCAGCAGGATTACATTAATAATAATAATAAGTTAAGTCTGCAAAAGTTAAATGTTAATTTCACATAGCAGTGTTCTGTGTAAAAAAATAAAGTGATTAATATAGTTCGTATTTTCAAAAACAGCTGACAAAACTTATAGTTTTTTAAGTATTTGAATGTCATGTGAACAGAATTGCTTTTGACTATAACAATATTTTCTGCCTATCACCAACATTTGTAGTTTTAAGAAATAAATTTGACAATGCTCTTGTATTGCTGCCGTAAAAACTACATAAACATTTTGTTTGTCAGTTTACGAAAGGTCCCAGTACAGTAAACACCACATTTATGTCTCCAACTTTACAATATTTGTCTGTTTTTTTACAGTCCAAAAGCAATCAGAAGGTCCTAAAAAGAAGTAGAAATATCTCTTAAACCTTTTCAGATTTTTCATATCTATGTTATTCAGTAGGGAATTGTCCAGAACCGCTAAAGCTATTTAGCTTAGCATGAAAACGAAAAGAGCGCCAGGAGCTGACGTCGCAGCTGAAACACGTGAAAAGTCTCACCATCTCCTAACGTTTCCTATGATGCGGTTCCACTCGTTGTGTCTTAAGGTTGCTACGGGTTTTTCTGCTTCCCGTGTCTCGGCTGCTCCATCGCCAGCGACATGGACGAGTGCTGCCTGTGCGGCATCGGCATGCCGATCCGCAGCGTCTACAGAACCAGATACAACATCAAGGTGAGCTCCTGAAGCAACGACAGCAAGTTGAATTCACAACTTCTACTGTAGAAGTAGGTAGAGAAGAATGTCCCATTAAAGGTTGAATTAGAAAACGGCTAAAATAAACCCAGAAGAAGCAATTTGACAAAATGCATTTAATTTAATATTTAAATGACTATTTCAGAGCACGGATGATTAAAGTAAATATCTTTTCAGCAACTTCAAAAGTTGGTTGAATAATTATCTGTCCATTCAGTAGGGATTTGTCCCTCCCCACAGTGTAAGCACCGCATGGAGCCCACAGGGCTGGACCTGCCCATGGAACCATTTATGCCAGAACCGCCTCTGTATACTTGACAAACAGAAGCAGGCAGAAAGCTGACAAGTGAAAAACGTCTTGAGACGCAACTTAATACATCATCTAAGTATTATTACTACAATACTTTTATGACAAAGGTGTGATTGTCACGCTGCCTTGGCAGAGTGACAGATGAGGGACATTACTGTCGCCACATTGGCATCCGGCCACTCAGTGACTCCGCTTTAAGCAAACTTTTAAAGAATAAATGCGTCTAAAAACGGTTAGTTTTTACCTCCACAAACTAAAAGTGTCGTGTTCTCGCAGTATTTAAGTTTAGCTGTATTGTCAAGATAATGTATTTATTTTAGAATTATCCGGCACTTTGTACGCCAGAAAGGTGGGAATCACAACTACTAGTTTATAAGTTTGCTGTTCTTACTTTAGAAAGGACTTAACGGGGCAGTAGCCCAGGGCTCTCATTTTTGGGGGTGGCCCAAAAGATTTTTATTTTTTCTTTCTTTCATGAAAGAAATAAAAGGTCTGTCGCAATAAGCAAGAAATTAATTAATCTCATGATGAATGAAAACTTGCTCAATAATTTCATGATTTATAATTTTTCTCTTTTCTCTCTTTCTACCAAAAACTGGATGATAAAAGTCTTCAGTTTGGCAAGACTGAAGACTAGTGTTTGATTTTTTTCCCCTTTTTTTTTTTAGGAACAACTAGTAAACCAAAACATGTAGAAACTGAATGAACCTCTTTGTTTTCCAGTTCCTGTTTAAAGCCCATATAATTCATAACCCCTGCTTAGTGTACATCATATTTCCCCCCACACAAACTGAACTTCCTCCTGGCATCCATACTTTTTTTTGTTTGTTTGTTTTTGGTTGGTCTATTTTGGACTTTCTCGGGTCGGTCAGCAGAACCAGCCTCTCACAGTAACTGTTTTGTGCTCGCAGGGATCACTGTGTAAGGATTACTGGGCGGCCGGCTGCTGCCCGGTGTTAGCCACCTGCCAGCTGAAGCGGGACATCGACAGGAGAAAGGAGCAGGGCATTTTCTGAACAGGTGAGCGTCTCACGCGCAAAAACCATTCGATGTTGGCTTAACTGTGAGGGCTGAAGTGACGCGTGTTTCCTCTGTGCCTTTTAGACGAGACGTCATGACGACGGAGACGTCATAACCGGGCCTCTCCTCCCCTCTGGACTGATAAGGAGGAGCCTTTCTTTCTCTCTCGATGAAGAAATTATTCTGTTTATGACGTTTTTTTTCCGTTCGCCTTTTCCATCAATAACCTTGTGATTCTTTGTTTTCCCTTTATCCACGAACCTTTGCTCAACATTTATCTCCTGCTATTAGTCAGTACATCAGGGTTATGATGTACTGCTGTCATGTTGGAGGAATAGTTCAACATTATGCTGTAAAGCTCTTCGTTTCTGTCAACACTAGCTTGTAAAACTGTCGTCGTCTTCCACAGGAAGGCTCTTGGAACACGTGAAAACTTGATTGTGAATGAAATAGTTTTAATAAACACACTTAGGTTATATGTGCTTTCTGGTTTCTCTTTCATTTTATTGCAAATTTCCTTTTGAGTCTACAAAGCTTCACTAAATGTCATCTTTCTTATGTTTTCGTTTTCTGGTTTTCCTGGGTCTGCCGCCAAGTTTGATAATGCAGATTATCACAATTAATTGACCGCGACATGTGAGGTCATATCCTATGTGCTGTTAACTTAAAGAAGGAAGGCCGTGATTTAAAAAATAAAATAGAATAAAAAACATCCATTATTCCTGTATGACCAATTTAGGTTCACTGCTCAATAAGAAGAAACACATTAACAATAAAGATCAGACTGCAGGTCGTTGTTTCATTACTTTGGCTGAATCATGATAAGCTGCCTCATTAGCAAAACGGCTACTCTGCTTTCATAGACCTAAGCTTTTTTTTTGTCTTAATTTAAATTAGAACTTAAGAAGTTATAATTTAAACAGCCCATAACTTGTATTGAGAGCCATTACAATAAATCAGTGTTTATGAGGCTTTTTATTAAGAGCGGCTACTCATTAAAGCTTTTTCATTTAGAAACTTACATTTTTGTAAAGGTGTAGCAGAGATTATATCAGTCAGACTGAACAAAACCTGCAGAGAAGCAACATTTGAATTTTAGTTTTATTTCTCCATAGTTTGTTGATATGCATTACTAGTCATTTTTGGTCCTGCAACTTGAATGTGGTTTAAAAACTTTTTAAATCACATTTTATGTTACATTTCATTGTAACTTCGCCGACCCCCCCAAAAAAATTGCTCTTAAGAAATGTTCCTGTTTATGGTCCCCCCAACAATGAGATGGGATTTACGCCCTGGGGTGGAATATTAAGTCAAAAGACTCCTTCTAAATGCTTCAACTAGCTAGTGGAAACGTTGTCAGTATTCCGCTAACGTAGAAAAAAAAAACAAAAACCACAATTTCGCAATTGCAGTGTTTCCATTAGACAACAAACGCAATTAAAATCACACATGAATAAGTTTGTTTTTCGCGCCGTCACACTTCGACTACTTCCTGTCGTCTTCTTCTTCGTGGTTTGCGCCTGTGGCTACATCCGGTTGTTGATCACGTGACTCATGCGATGCGAAAACAGCGTTTCCATTGCAGTTTTGCGAAATAAACCAATTTCAATACGGCCAGAAAAACACACCATCCTAGCACTAAAACTTTTTATTGATAAACAAGTTTTTTTTTTGTTTTTTTTTAATTGCCGTGTTTAAGGGAATTTATTTTCGAATTGTCAAACTGCGTCATTATATTCTCCATCAATGGAGACACCCCAAAACATACAGCTGGTATTAAAATGAATAAAAACTTGTTTACCTCAATCCAATTGAAATACATGACCTGTGCTTAAAACTAGGACATAGGCTATGTAGACATTAAATTTTAAATAAGTCTGCTGTTTCTGGAGGAAAGATAAACTAGCCAGAATCTTCTTGATGCAACAAAAAAAATGTCTTTGCTACTTGCACACCTAACATTAAAGGGAGTCTATATATGCATTTGAATCTGACTAATTATGAATCTATAATAATTTCCAACCACTTGTTTTGTGTATCAGTGGCAACAAGGTATTGCTTTTATATTAGCATTGTATTAGCATGCTAAAAGCTCCCTTGAATTATGACCCTGGCCTCCGGAGGAGGTGAAAAGGAGGCTTACTGGATGCAGCAGCTGTTAGCATGCCGTGAAAGTCATGACACTGTCGTACAGCAGCCTTCAGTCAGAGGCCTCGTTGGTTTCACTTGCGAGACTGACTGCAACTGGAGATGCTTCCATGCCCACAGCATCAAAGTCCATCACTCTTCCAAGATCCGTGGATGAGTTATGAGCCAAACTCCTGCTTTAAGAGCTGTTCACATCTACCGATGATCCATAAAGTTAATTTTTGACTAATGTTTTTCTTTTACAACTTTTAAAACTAATTACTTTTTAGTTCATTGTTACTCTTGAAAACCTTAGTTGATCATTTTAGGCCTCATTTATTGTATTTAAACGAACAGATAAGCGGCTATAAAGCACAAATAACTCCAAATGGAGATTTTCTTTTGCTAAAACAAAAAAGAAAAAAAAAAAGAGAAAAAGATGACAGCTATTTAGCTCAACAGGTTACTTTAACTTTAGATTTATTTCTCTACACTGAAAATACAGCTTTGTACCAACAAGTATACCATTATTCACCAACCACTTACACGGCACGTTGTCAACCTTATTACATGCCAACATATGAGGCCAGATTGTTAACATGCTAATTATTAGTCGCTCTTGAAAGTACAATCACTGGCTTCCTCCACGGCTGGAGGATTGTTCCTATTTAAACAATATTCATAATTTAAAAAAAAATAAAAATACAAACAATATGAAGTTCTTCTCGGGTGTTTTAATAACTGGGGCTTCAGAAATGACATTGTTTGAGCATGAAGACAGAAGCGGGTGGGGGAGGGGCGTACTGATGTTCACTGGGTCATCTGGGCTTCCATAGTCTGGGCCGCCCACTCTGGAGCTGCCTGGCGAATCTTTTCTAGCAGGTTGTTGACTTGAAAACACAGAGACTGGATCTGTTTGTCCCAGGTGGGAAGCGGTTCCCGGGCTGCCGGAGACACAGAAAACAACCAGATGAAGACATGCAGGCTGTGTGACGCTGCTGAGGAGTCCAGTTTAACGAGGCTGCCCCCTTCTGGACACAGACGCCAGCAACAATTCTGCTAATGCAAAATTGTCCATTTTGCTATCTTGGACAGACTGAACTGAAATGCCAATATCCCTCATTGGGGACTAATAAATTCATAAATTAATTAATGAGGTTATGTCACCTGCGTTGGATGACCGTGAATTCAAAATAGTTTTTCAGGCTGTTATTTGCAGCCTTGCTTATTTCATAAGCAGGCCGATTAATGATCAGTTTCAGTTTTGATTGTGAAAATGCAGAGGATTATTGACGTGTATGGAGGCATATTCAGCATTTTTATCTTCTTGTTGCGATCTTCAAACTATTCTAGGGCTGAAACAATTTAGCGTGACTGAATCGATTATTGAAATAATTGTCAACTACTTTACTCATTAACTAGAGGACACAGACAAAAAATGTCAGTTGATCAAAGAACACACAGCAGTAAATAAGCCAAATCTGTTAAAAAAAAAAAAAAATATATATATATATATATATATACACACAAATATACATTTTGCATTCAAGAAAAGAAAAAAAAAAAAAGACATGCCTCAACGCAGTTTAAGTTTCACCTGGTTTAAATTCTGTAAAATAAAATCTAAAATCGGGCATATTCAACATGTTTGATTGTCTTGGCCCGATTATCTCAGCCTGTGGGGTTTCCCCTCACTGGAAGCGAGAACACAACCTGTTGAATGTGACATATAGCCAATCAGAAAGCACAGTGACGTAAGAACTGAAGGGAATCCCAAACAGCTGACATGGCAACCAAGAGTCTGTGAGGATTACATCAACAGAAATGATAATGAGAGGAACTGGAGCAAAATTGGTACCGCAGTTGACAAACCTGGTAACTTTTCATCATTAACGTGACATAAATAGGTTATAAAGATAAGGCTATTCGTTCAGTCAGGGCTTGATGCTGACACTAGCTCGCTTAAAATGAGTCCACAAACTATCACTACTGCTTCTACATCGTCATCCGTGTTTGTTTATAAATTCACGTTTGGTATGTTGGGGGTTTTTTCTTCTGGAATCGGGATGTTTGTGAGTGGAATCGGTTCTTGTGGTGTGTTGCTCCTGCCGTGTGGCTGGACACACAAACCGATCAAACCTGTTGGACTTTTATCAGCTCTGTGGTCACAGAGGTTTGGAAAATCGGGCGACAATCCTTAAATCGTACCGTGTGAACCAGACCTAAAACTAAGCTCTACTCTTCTCCTCTCGTCTCGACCACTGCCCTAACGCTCTATGACTCTGATTGCTATGGTAACGTTTACACCTTCAAAATAAGATACAGATGCGCAACAAAAGCTAACATTTTACCTTCATGAACATTTTAACTCACAATAACGATAAATTAATGGGAGCCCTGAGCTCGTTTCTCTGTAAAGAGACGGTCCATCTGGGAGTGATGAGAGACAATGACACCCGAAGTGTTGCTTATGCTCAGGATGCTTGGTCTTAACGTGGTGAAGCAGTTTGAAGCTTCATTGCCTCATTAACATCCGGTCATCATATCAGCAGCTTGGAATGTGGGAATCACCTACCGGGATAAATCCATTCTCCTGTCTCTTCTCTGGACCTTTTCCCTTCGCAACGAAACTTTCCAAAGACATCTGATCTGTTTCTTACTCATTTTGCTGCTTGTAGGCTCAATGTTGGCGAGCAAGACATAACCGAGAGAATCCTGTTAAATAATTTTCAAAATAAAAGATCCTCCAGACTCAGATAATACACAACAGGAAAATTTAATTATTTCTTGTGCGGCCCGGTACCAATTGGTCCACGGACCGATACCGGTCCGTGGACCGGGGGTTGGGAACCACTGCTCTATATGATCAAACGTTCACTAAAGGAATACCACTATTGTATTTTTGGAAAATAATTGTTATTTTCTTCTTTAAAAAAGACAATTAATTACTTGTTTATTTCTTTTTTTTATTTTTTTATTTAATTCTAATCTTGTATAAAATAAGCATAAGTGGTTAAATGAAAAAAAAAAAAAGTCATACAATTAGTCCTAAGAATAATCGGTTACTAAAATAATCTGTAGTTGATGCCCTAAACTAATCATGAACAGTTTCTGTTTCGTGGCTCAGTATCCCGCGGTAACCAGCTGCGGACGCCGGGGAAGATTTGTTTACATGAAAGGCTGTATTTGGTCTCCCTGGAAATCCCTGCTATCCCAAAGTTTGCCCTGTAGACCTCGGCCCAAAGCATCCGACTGCCTCCAGGTGCTTATCTCCGTTTTCCCATGATGCATCCTGGTATCAAGTGTTTACTAGATCAGCAAAAGATTCACTTGACACTCCAGATAACGTTTCTGATGTGCAATGAGCTGCAGCTAACTGCACATTCAGACACCTCACATTGTCCTGCTTCTAACATGTCAACTTTGATGGTATGGTATATTAATATACTTACATTTGAACAAAAACAAATAAAAAATTAAGAAGGACAGCAACCAGATCACAGAGACTCACTTTCAAAGTGAACGATGCCGTCTATCTGGTCAATGAATCCGTTCATGCGTCCCTCAGTGATCATCTGAGACGCAATCTTCTCAGCCTGGACACAGAGACGTTGTTTGCTTATTGCTGGCGAAACACAGAATCTGTAGGACAACACGCATATCCGCAACGAAGTGAACGTCCTGTTTGAACACGAGAACGTTAAGCCGTCACCTTCGCCGGGGGGATTTCCAGCAGCGCTCCCAGCTCTTCGAACGTGATGTTGTTGTAGAGCTTGCTGGCCGACAGCAGGTTGTGCTCGATCACGGCTCTGTCCAGGATGCTGGAGCCTGAAACCAGAGAGTTTGTCATCTCTAGCTGTTGCCAAATTTGTAAAATAAAAAAATAAAAAATAAAAACTTTTCCTCATTTTGTTGGGTAAAAATTATTCCAGATATAGAAAATGTGCCACTGTTCTTCTCTTTGATCCTTTTGGACCTCAGACATGTTTGCAGGGTATAAAGTCGTGTGTCATTTCACATGGACAAAACAACCAACTACAAGAAAAGTCATTTTTGTTATGTAAATGTAGGTGATAATTAAAATCGGTATCGGCCAATGTTGATCAATTAAAAAAAAACAAAAAAACATATCTGTATCGATTCTGTAAATAAAAGTGAGATGATATTAACATCTTGTTGCCATTTGTGTTTCTGGAAGGGGAGGGGCTTGGCCGTGTGACAGTGACAGTGATGCAGCAGAGGATTGTGGGTGTTTCCCTAAAGCACAGAAGCAATATCAGCACTGTGGTTGTTTTTTCAGTGTTGAAAGAATAGAAAAATTTATGTAAAGATAAATATTGGATATAATTATCAGCCCAAATGTTCGGATCGGTGCATCCCTAATGGCTATATTTCACTAAAAGCAGCAGATCCACCATTTTCTTGTGAAAAGATTGGTTCCAATCTTTTTTGTTTGTCCCTTTAAACTTTTCCAAAAAAGAAACTAAACGTTGTGAAGATGTATGTTTCGTTTTCAATGAAACATACGAATTGTTTCAAGTTTAAAGTTCCCTGAAAATGAAACAACTAAAACTACAACTGATAACATACCCAAAGAAATCTGCAAACATTACATTTGCTTATTTTTTCTGAAAAGGAGAATTACAGTTATCATCACAAACCATCAGATCTGAATCAAAACTCTGTTAGTTCCTCCACTCTGCCCAGAGTCAATATTCACACTGGAGCTTCTCTTTGTTCAAACTTACATTATTAAAAGGTTTATCTGCTGCGGATAAGATAATAACTGCTCATGTTTGATAAGCTCTGTTTGCACATGATAAAATTAAACTTTGCTGAAATACGCTAAGGACCAAATTACCTAAGGTCTCATAAAAAAAAAAGGTTGGTCACAGTTGGTGTAAAGCAAGGTTAAGCAACGTATGAGTTTTTGTTGCGTAAAAAACAACAACAAAATCTGTCCTGTGTTGTTACCGTCTGCTGTTGTGGCTTTCTGATGGGGCATCAGCATCGCAGCGAACTCTTGCAGCTGGTTCCCTCTGATGATGCGGTCCAGGTACATCTTCTCCAGGATCCCGTAAGCGGCCAGCTGCTGGCAGCGCTCATCTTTGAAGAGAGTGGCCAACATACGGGAGCGCTGCTGTCCTGCAGCGGATCAAAAATAGTATGTTGGGAAGCACGACAAAAAAAAAGCACTATCGGCCAAAGTTAACAGGTTTTCAAATTACCAGAATCGGTTCGATAAGTAAAACTGGCCGATATTACCAACCGACAATTATTTCCATCTTGTCTGTGTTTCTGTTTCTCAAGAGGAAGGTGGCAGGGTTGGTCATGTGGTATTCGCAGTGTACACTTCCACTAATAAGGTAATGCATTAATAGCAAAACTAATTTTTTTTGCATAGCACTTTAGCTAACTTTGAAAACATCTAGCATACTTAACTTCCCCTAAATAAATGTTCCCAATACATCCTAATCCTAATCCTCTAGGCTGCTTTGTAAACTCTCAGTTTGAATAAAGCTTGACCATCTGTGTTGAAGCTTTAGTTATTGAAGCTTGTATTCATGCTCTTATTTTGAAGTCTGTTTACGCATCAGTTACATTTCCTCTCCTCATAATCACTCTCTGTTTTATTACGGGATTGGACATGGTATTCGTAGTGGTGGAAATCTATTAATGCACTAACAGCAGAGCTAATTTTTCATAGAGCACTTTAGCATTTTTGCTAGCTCTGAAAATGTACTTTGCGTCCCCGAAATATTTTTGATAAACCTTAAAGAGCTAATTTAGTTGTTTTTTGTCAACTCTCAGTTTGAATAAAGGTTGGCAATCTGTGCTGAAATTTTGGTTATTGAAGCCTGTATTCATGCTCTTATTTTGAAGCCTGTTTATGCAGCAGTACTGTTTCCTCTCCTCACATTCTCTCTTTTGTTTTTCCCCAAGACACTTTATTGACCATTTGTGGTGAGTACGCTACAAATGAACAAATGTTTATGTTTAGTTTTTTGATTAAGATTGGTATATATTGATTTTTGGCCAGCAACAGTAATGTGGAATATACTGACCGAAATTTTCATATTAATGCATCCCTAATATAATGACAAGTAAGGAAAGAACTGATGAGATCGTTTCTGAAAAAATGTAAGTCAAAGTCAGATTTCCTGTACCTGCCGAGGCCAGGATGGTGCAGTTCAGGGCGTGTTTCAGCGCCTCCAGTCGTTCACTTTCATGGACGATAGACTTATAAGACAGCTCGTTGTATCTCTGCGCAGCTTCAATGAACTTCCTCCTGAAATCAAGGACTCTGGCATAGCACACCTGGCAAAGAGCAACAGCTTCAGTCGCAGTACAACAGGAGGACGGACTTCACCGTAAAGACTTTGTACCTCGGAGGAAGACTTTGTTTTCGATAAAGAGATCGCGCACCTTATAGTGGATCTGCAGCTGTTCGTTCGACGACTCGTTCTGAAGCAGCGAGGCTCTGTTGATGTAGGCCTCCGCTTGCACGGGGTCGTCGTCTTCTAAGTAGAGCCGGGCAATTTTTAGGTACGTGTCCAACTTATAGTCGACGTTATATTGCCTGTGTTTAGGAGAGAAGCGAAGAGGCGTTCAAATACGTGAAACTTTTACAGAGATCTGAACGTTAATCTGTAAACAAGCTACGTACTTTTGCCCGGTTTCCAGAGGAATGCCAACTAAAACTTGAGCGGCATTTCTCCAGTCTCCCTCCTTTTCATAAATGGTTGCTAAGTGCTGTCTGATTGAGGCCACCTGAATACACAGCAGCATCATTTAGCCATGCAGGATTCAATCTGTTATTTTCTTTAACATTACAAGGAATTAAAGCTGAAGTCTGCAACTTTCATAAGAAATATTTTTTTTACATATTTGTTTAAATTGTCACTCCCCGTCAGTAGAGCCTGTTGTGAATGCTAAGGTTAGTTAGCACGGCCACCGATGACGGCGGTTTTCCTGTAACGGTGAATTGTTTCTCAACATGTTTACAAGGTTGCTTGGCAAAACTAAGACCCGCCCTCTGGCTCTGATTGGTGGTTTTTAACCGGGAGCGGCGGAGAAGTTCAATCTTTTCACAGATTATCTGTGCCATCTTATACCGTCATGACGTGGTGACAGTTTTAACAAATATGTAACCAACAATCTTTACAAACAAAAGAAAATCTCCGTGGAGATTGTGGCAGAACATAAAGAAACCTACCTGCTCCTCAAAGGAGATGACCCTCGGCTGGATCTTTTCCAAGGTGAAGTGATACACTGCTTTAGCCGTGGCGTCCGGCAGGTTGGGCAGGTGCGTGCAGAAGTCGGTCAGCAGCTGCCTTGAGATGACAAGGCTGACGTTCTCATTGACCACTGCAAAAAAAAAAGAAAAGAAAAGCGTAACATTACTCGAAGAAACAGACTTGTAGATGAGGCTGGCCACATGAGAATGATATCCGTAACGCATACTAGCTTCAACAAAGGCCTTCAAGGACTCCAGCTGCTCTGCATCCGTCAGCTGAATGGCTTTCTCCAAAATCTGTCGATATCTGCAGAGAAATGTTACTGATTACAAGCACCGTTAAGGTTTTCAGTGGGAGTCTTCTGAAAAATGTGAAATAAATGTTTAATGTTAAGGTAATGAGAAGAAAC
Organism: Alfaro cultratus; assembly: GCA_903066825.1. Lineage (NCBI taxonomy): Eukaryota > Metazoa > Chordata > Actinopteri > Cyprinodontiformes > Poeciliidae > Alfaro > Alfaro cultratus. Next base: position 21,321 of record CAEFZX010017907.1, read on the forward strand.
AAACAGTTCAGCCAGAAAACGGAATATAACAATCACCAGGTCAGTGATCAAAATTTATCATTTTGCTGCAAGTCAAAAGTAGAAAATTCTTATTTTTTCCTCCTGATCAACTCAACATCCGACATGTCGTTGTAGTTTAAGTCATTCACTCTTAGAAGAATAAAAGAATCGTTACAAACTGCTTTTCTGGATACAGATAGGAACAAGTGAAAATGAAGTTTAATATGTATCTTGTTCAGTATTTGCCTGTCTTCATAAGATCATACACTCACAGAGGATTTTATCCGCAATATCTGTGGATCATTTGACATTCTTCCCAAACCCATTAAGCATTGCAATGTGTCTGTGTGATACGAAAAATAGCCCAATTGTAACTCGTTTTAGGTTGTTTTTCTACCTGCAAATTAAAAAGCAACATTAGCTTCCATGCAAGTCAGCAAAAGTATATCAATAACCCAGAGTAACCTCTTGCTTCGTGAACACAAAATACTCTTAAATTGAACTACCCTGTCAGACTGAAGCGTTCAGCCCAACGAGCTGCTATATGGCTAATATAACTGAGTGAATGATATTAGCATAGCTAAGTCTAACAAAGCTACATTGCTACTAGCTAACACGAACGCGGCGTTTCCGTTGTGAACTGATTTTTATTAGCAGCTTATGTTATCGTCTGCTGACAGCTACGAACTTGGCAGCAAGGTCCTTGTGAGATCCGGTTGAATTCATCAGCTGTGCAAGCTCGTGTCTCACTTCGGCCGCCATCGTCGCTAAATGTGTTGCTAAAAAACGTCAACAACACCCGGTTTGCTAGCCTCCCTCTCTGCGCGTGTGCAGGCTGGAAGTGCGCGAGCTGAAGCTGAGCTGACTTCCTCACATGAGCGCGCACGCTGAACGCGCTAGAATCCCTGTAATAATTTGTAAAAGTAAAAGCAGATTTTTAAACACTTATTTAGCGAGGTTTATAATTGCTGACTAGCACTTTATGAAGGAATAAACTTCATAAAGCTAAATATATGGAAAGTGAAGTTTAGATAGATAAAAAAGATATTTTTTTTTTTGGTGTGTAACAGTTCAATATTGCTTCTTTGGTGAAAGTAAACCTTGTATACTGTTCCAACAATCTGAGACAGTGGATAATATCAACACGACTTACCGAGAAAGACGGCACTTTCAAGTGTCCATATACAGCTTTTATACATGGACAAAAGCTGTAATTTGTCCATATACAGGTAAAATGTCTACCATAAAAGTTTTTTTTCCCTCTGTGGTTGCAGTGTATGATGCTGTTTCTGGACAAATAAATTAAAAACAAGGGGCAATGGAGGCCAGAAAAAATGACCAGGATTAAAACCCTGCACTCATCATAATTAAGAGGATTTGAAAGTTTGTCTTTGAAAAAAAAAAAGCTAGGACTAAGTGAGGAGATCCAGCAAAGACCGAACACACGGTATGATCAATACATCATCATAAATGTTTAGGAGTGTCCTTGTTGGTGCTGCTTTTATGCTTTCATAGGTTTTAAAGTGTAAATTGTAATTCTTTATAAAAAATAAATAAATAACCTGCTTAATATCACCGCTGTTTAGAATTAAAATGTGTTTTAGATTTGTGACGACGTTAATTGCATTTCTATCCTAAGTAAAAACTGCGCTGTCCCTTTAAACAAAGTGTCACGGTGACGTCGAACGTGGAGGGCGTGGCCGCTCTGTGAAATGTCAGGGAGGAATGGCGCTCGGCGCGGTATTTTGAACAATCGCTTTTTCCTTTCCTCGGTTCACCTGGAAACGCTGCCCAGCGTCAAAATCTCGGGTAAGCACGGCTGCATACTGGCCCCCTCTACGCTTGACTGCAGCGTATCCCACCGGAAGCTGCAAAGTGAAGGATGTGAATAATGTTGAGGTATAATGTTGTGCTAGCTAGCTCGGGTTAGCCAGCTCAGCAACTTCGCTAGTACAGTCAGTTTGTCCTGCCCGCTGGGCTGGCTTCACGAAGCTGCTGCTACTGATCATAAAGACAGCCAGGAAGGCGCAGACTTTCCCTAGAAATGATCATGTACAGTATGATGAATGTTTAAACACTTTTTTTTTTTTTTTTCAATGTAGGATATTTTGTGAACCGTCTGGTTAGTTAACTTACTATAAAGTAAACGCTTCAGCTGGACAATGACAGGTTATGGTCGGTCTAGTGACGCGATTTTTGTTCTTTTAAGCGGCTGACCTGTTAATACGAGATGTGTAAATTATTACTGATGAGCACAAGTCGAATCAGACACACAGTGGAGCCTGTTATATTGAAACACATGCAGCTTGGACCGGAATTGTGGCGCACAATGTTTGCTTCTAAATAGATTTCTCAGGTGACAGGAGCAATTAATGAAAGCTAGCTTTGTTTACACTGTCAGTGTGTAGAAAGAGCACACCGCCTCGCTGAGTACACGTTCACAACAAGTTTCTTATTCATTTCCGGCCTTGTTTCTACGTGTTTTTTTTTTGTTTGTTTCTTTTTAACGAGTTGTGTCTGTAAAAGTCGCAGTCGAATGTGGGGGAAGAATATGACATGGATAGTGTTAGCCGGAGAGCTAACCGAGTTGATGACGAGGTAAAAATGGCGGATCTTTCGAAATCCAACTCCGGCCTGAAATAGTAACGCGACGAACTGGACGCTTTCCCCCCTAGTCTTTTACGTCTTGGGTTGTTGTCAATGCAGACGGTCGCAGCCCGCGGTTGTTGGCTGTCCTGCCAGGCTCATGGGGACACTTGGAGCAGCGAGTGTGTCTGCGTGGAGTGAATGTGGGGCGGGCAGCGTGGGGGGTTCATGTATGAGCGTTTCGCTGGATTAATGTGGAGCAAGATGCGCCGGAGATAAACGGCGCGGCCTAGCGGACCCACCGTCAGCTGTCAGCTTCTGTCAAAATCAGCTCATCACTGCGTTCATTTAATCTTCCCTCCCTGGCAGCTAACATTACAGGTCAAGTCCTCAAAGCGGGCTAGCCAAGCTTTGGCTTGGCTAGCTTTATGTTTGTTGGTCAAAGGCGGTGTATGCATTGCTACCCTGTCAATGCACGTTTGCATTGCATTACATGCAGCCAGCTGAATTGAACGACGTGTTCGGAAGTTGAGAGTTGAAAGGTGAACCGTTCTCTTAATTTCACCTCCATTGTTTTTGTTTCAGTTGCCATGGCAAAGCAAGGGAGGTATTTTGGATTACAGCGTGCTTTACAGAAAAGAAAGGAAAAACACACTACAGTTGGCAGATAAATATATTAAAAGAGCTACCATACCATGCAAACGAAGTGTGACGTCTAAAGACAAAAGCTGTAGGGTTTGAATGTAAAACTATTAGAAAATACATCTTTGATAGAGATAGGGTTTATGAGAGAACCATAGAAGTGAACTGCCGCCCTCATTTAGTCTCTGCTCATATTTAAAACCAGTTCCAGCATTAAAGGTTCATTAGAATTTAAAGTTTATGGAGCTTTGAAAATGTCTTCTTGTGTTGTTATGCCATTACCACATTACTTAAACGGTCTCACAACAGCAATATTATTGATTATCGCTATAACTTATGGGACAATTTATCGTCTAGCAAAATTTGTTACCATGACAGTGCAACAATAAAAAATTTTAAAAAAATGAAAAAAACCTGACATGCGGTTATTTCAAGATATTTTCATGAACTTCACTCATGAACAGTTTTTGTCTTGTTTCTTTTTGGGGTATTTTATGGATTTGTTTCATTAGAGGCTTGTATTCCATTCAGTTTTGCTCTTGTTTTGAAACGTCTCATTTTTGACACATCTAATAGAAATGTTGTTTTTTTATTTTTCTTATTATATTTTTTTAGGTCTAAAGGAGAGCTAAGACACAGCAAGCATGGATGTGGTGTCACCGGAGCTCAACAGTCTCCTTCCTGATGAAATCATGGATACGGAGGCCATAGAGGAGGTCCCTCACTCCCAGTCAGAGCCCACGCATGACACGTCTGTCCCCATGGAAACAGACGCTCCCGTGACATCGGAAAGTTTAAACATCTGCTCCAACGCCGCTCCGGCGGAGCACGTCCAGGCCGTGACCACCGCTGCAGCTGCAGACTCCGCAACCGGGAGTCAGTCTTCCATCACGATTTCCGCTTCGTCGACCTTGTTCACCATCAAGCCTGCCATGGCTACTTCCACAGCTGCGACCAAAACTACAGACAGCCTCACCGGGACGACGGTTTCCACGAGCGGCACGCAGAAGCTCGTGACTCCGTTCGCCTTTTCTGCCGCCAACCACCAGATCATCCTGAATAAGGTGGCCTCGGCTCAAGCCACGGAGGCGGCGAAAGCTGCGGCTGCCCCGGCCCAACTCATCAAACAAGAAGGGCAGAAACTTTTGGTCACGACGATAGGGAAGTCGGGGCAGCCGATAGTGCTCCAGTTGCCCCACACGGGCAGCAAACCCGGGGTTTCACAGACTTCAGGGGATGCGAAGTCTCCAACGCCGCAGTTCAAAGTGGTGACTATTGGTGGGAGAGAGCTGAAACCAGTGGTGGGGAGCGCTGGCAACCAGGTGACCACGTTACAGGCCCAGCAGCTGAAGACCGTGCAGGTAATAATGCTTGGTTTGTGTTCATAACATAATAAATGAAAGGAACGCCAACTGAGGATTTTTTACCTGAGAGGTGAATGCACTGTACACAAACACTTAACAGGTCATGATGACAAAGTTTGCTCTATTATCAGTAACTGCATTTCCATTGCAAATGTGCACAAAACTTTGGTGGTGATCTGTCAGTTGTGAAAAAGCACAATTTTGCAATTGCTGCGTTTCCATTAAATAAGAAACTCCATGAAAATCACACCTGAATTAACGTTTCTTCATGCGTTGAGTCATTGAATATATGCCACAACATCATCTTCCCACTACTTGCTGTCGTTTTCTGTTTCTTTTCTTTTAGTAACACCCGGTTGTTGTTTATAAGATTCGTGTTACGCGAAAAAGGGTTTCCATTGTAGTTTTGCCGAATTCGCTAATTTTGATGAATTCAAATAAATAAATAAATAACTTCCTCCTGCCACAAGTTTTTTTTCTTTTCCAAAATTGCCATGTTTCCATTAAGCAAATTTATTTTCATAATTCCAATTTGCGCAATTTTATGATCAATCGAAACGCAACCACTGAGGTGCATATAAAGGAGGCGAATGAAGATTCAAGAAGATATTTACTAGGGATGCATTGATTGAAGATTTGAATGGCCCATCATCAATCTTTAAAACCCTGGGTTAACTGGGGCTGCTATGGTGGCGCAGGGGTTAAGTACAACCCTTAGTCCTTGATGCGACCGTCGCAGGTTCGATTCCCGGCCTGGTGACCTTTGCTGCATGCCTTCCCTGTCTCTCTTTACCTACTTTCCTGTCTTAGCACTTTCAAATAAAGGTTACCAGAGCCAAAAAAAACCTTAAAAAATTTGAACTGTCCATGACGACATCAGTGACCTCATGTTGTAGATAAGATCGGTTCCACATATAAGCATCGTCCGATCACCCAAAATAAGAAAATCAGGGTCGACTTATCGGCACACCCCAATTAGTAATCCATTCACACTGAAACCACGTCAGTCTAACCCACATCGCTTCTCCGTTACAGTTTATATTGCTCCTAAAAAAATCCAACCCTACCTGGTCTGATTAACTTCTGCACCCTAGATATTTTCTTTATTTCCTCAACAGGTTAAGCTATCTACTGCTATAATTAGATTAACACAACTTCATACAGCATTCTGCGTGCACCACAGACGCGCTACGCGAACCTGACCATCAAGCAAATAATTCTGGTTTGGGCCATAAATCTAAACTCTATTCTCTATTAAACAGCTTCTCTGCTCACGTGCTTAACATGTTCTGTTTTGTAAATAATGTTTCACACACAACTAGACCTGCCGGGTATAGTAACCGTAGACTTTTGTGTGAACAAACGCCTAATGGAGCCCAGCATACAGGGTTATGAATCATAAAAGGTTACAGAAAGTCTGTAGATCCCAGATGTTTGTGAGTTGCAACCTTCTCCCATGTAGTGTGGCATTTTGTCCTGACTCAGCTGAAAAGCAAACGACTCTTAGAGGAGGAGAAGAAAAAGCAAAAACTGCAACAGCCTGTTAGCATGAGTGTGTGCACCCTTATGCTAATACTTGTTGGAGCACCTTTTAAATCAGCCATCTTTGGTTGGAACCTATCGGCATCATGCATCTCGTCTTTGTTATATTTTCCAACTTTACCCGGCAACAGCTCTCCACAACTCTGATTGTGAGGACAGTTCGTATCCATAGCCTCTTTATTATTGTTATTATTTATATATTTTTTTAAGTGACCTTACAGATTTTTATTATGCTATATAATATTTAAAAATGACCTCAAAACAACAATAAAAGTCCAATAATTATTGGGACAATTTATCTTCTAGCTAAATTTGTTATTGGGACAGACCTATTCAGTGCCACATTACATCACTCTTATGCTTTTCATTTGAATTACACTGAATATATTTCACAATATTGGTGTAAAAACTTTTTATATGAATGCATTAGGATATTTTTTTTTATTTTTTTTTATTAACAAACATCTGGTGTCTCCAAACTTTTTGTCATGTGGGCCAAAGTCAAAAGCGTCAGTACTTAAACACTAAAATGACCAATAATGTTGTGACTTAAAAAAAAAGGTTACCTACTCAACAATAAACTATAAACCATTATTTGATTAATTCTACTTTTTTATACATGTATCACAATGGGATTGTAGATCCAAAACTTCAAATGTTTTTTTTTTTTTCTTTCTTGTTTTTCTTGTCAAATCAAAAACATCCAGTTTGCTTATCATTCTGGGCTCAAATGGAGAAACTAAAACAATATTTCGTCTATTCTCTACAATGAAAAGAAAATATTGATCCGTTTTCATTTGAAAACATTTGATGGACTCGGCTGAGTTTTAATGCAGCAATTGGGTGTATTTTAAGCCGTATTTTAGACTCTGCCAGTGAGGAGATGTGGTCCTAGTTACCATGACGATGGAAAGAAACCAGAAAGCTTGGAAAGAATAATTACTTTCTGTTGTCTAACATTTTTGTGTGTAGATTTGAATTTAAAAGTTGTAGTTTTGTCCTTTTTCTTTATCTAAAAAAATGAGCTACAAGTAATGCTGATTTATTTTTTCCTTTTCTTTTTCTTTTTCTTTTTTTAAAACTGCTCACATCCTTTAGATCCCCAAGAAAACACCAGCATCCTCAACTGCTCCAATCAAGTTCATCATCACAAAGACAGTCAACACCAAAGGTCTCAGTCCTCAGACGTCAGTGACTCCCGTTATCGCAGGTTAGCGTCTCCTCTGACGCGATGACTACCTGCTGCATTCAATGCTTCAATGCTTCGTTAATGCTCCGCGGTGCGTTTCCAGGGCGCGTGGTGACACAAACGTCTCCGGTGATGTCGCCGAAAACCATCACGCTGTCCGAGCCCCACAACACTGCGATCCAGAGCATTCCTGGCAAAAAGATCGCCATCTCGCCTCTGAAGACTCCCAGCAAGGTGAGCTGCTGGGAGATCTGCTGGGTTCAGTGTGTTCAGGCTGAAGGTGGCGCTAAACACCGAGCTTTGAAGACCGGTTAGCTAACGATTCTTTTAGTTACCGGTCATTGTATTGATTATTTTGGTGATTAATTGATTAATCAGATGTAAAAATTGGCACATTCTGCAGATTTTTCATCTAACCACATATGCTTGTTTCATGCGGTATTGGAAATGCATAACAAATTGCAAATAAGATAATTTAATTCCTTTTTGCTCCTTTTTTTAATAATTGAGTAATATGCGATTAATCGGCTAGAAAAAAATTGGGACACGGCAGATTTTTCATCAAGGCCTTTTTTATGCAATATTAGAAATGCATTAAAATATGTAAATAATACAAATTAGTTTTAAAATAAGAAAATGCACATTTTATTGCCTAAAGTGCAAAAGTTTTCTGCTTAATTTAATATCCATACAGCTTAGGGCTAATTCACTGATTATTAATTGTTTTTATTGCTAACTGGATGGATTGTTTTGTTTTTTGTTGTTTTACACGACAGGGTTTCCCCCAGAAAACTTGCTAGGCCCGATGGTTGGGGCGTACGCAGTTATTCATCCAGTGGCCCGTTGTGTTTTTGAGTTAAAAAATGTCTAAAGTTGACAGGAAATTTGAAAATATCACTTGATAATTTTGTGTTATTGGAAGATTAATATCTGAACACCAGCTGTATAGTCTTAAAAAATGCAGACATAAAAAAAAAACTTAAATTAAAAAAGCAATTCTAAGCCTGGTGGGGGCACAAGTAAAGCCTGGTGGCCCGCCAGGCTTACAATACACTGGAGGAAACCCTGCGCGATTACTGAATTAATTGTTAACGATTAATTGTTAACTTGAGTATAGAGACTCAAAAAAGACCAATTGCTAAAAGAACGGCACGCTCAGAGCAGTAGTTAAACTAAAATTGTGCAACAAATTTATGCATTTTGCTTGGAAGATTTTAAAAATATTCTTTCCGTGTAAAAACGCTCCACTCAAAACTCAAGTGCATATTTTGAGCTTCACTTGGTTTAAATTCTGTAAAAAGACAAAATGTTTTGGTAAGCACATTTTGCTATTAATCAAAACACTAATCAACAGATCAGCTCTTCACAGTGTTGATGGTAAGCAGAAAGTAAAGTAAGTAATGGGTTAATCAATAACTAGTATCTTTAGTTGCATCACTATGCTGAAGCTATCTAAAGCAAATGGGTTAAGACTAACTAATGGTGTTTTAACTTTTTTCTAATTAAAATATTTTTTACCTTTTTTTTTTTTTTTTAGTATTTGTAGATGGGGGTTTTTTATGTGTACCTAAAGATAAATCGCTTTCGATTCAGATAAAACCTTGCTCAGACACTGATATGTAAATATTTAATCTGCATGTTATTTGTGTCGTCCAGGTAACCGTGGTGTCTGTGGCTTCCCCACCGTCCAACACCAGCCAGAAGTCGGTAGCTCTGCCCGTCAATGTAGCACTTGGCCAGCAAATTCTTGCAGTCCAGCAGTCGGCGCCTGCATCTCCAGTCAAGGTGGCCACCAGCCAGACGACGGCGCAGGTGAGGCCACCTGCTGCATGTCTGCAGAATCCTCTGCTCTCCCTTTATTCCAGTTATGGATTTTCTGCTCAATGACCCCGCATTTATTCGCCTGAAACCTCGTTCTGTTGTTTCTGAACGTCTCAGAACATTAAGCCTGTCCAGTCCGTCGCCGTGGGAGGAGTGGGCGGCTCCCAGTTCAAGACCATCATCCCTCTGGCCACCCAGCCGAACGTGCAGCAGATTCAGGTGCCGGGAAGCAGGTTTCACTACGTCCGCCTCGTCACGGCGACCACGGCCAGCACGGCGGTCCAGCCCAGCGCTCCCAACACCAGCTCAGTGCCCACAGGTAAACTCTAAACTCCTTCTGCTTCCTCTGCTAATTCAGAGCTAGCTTTCTTGTGTTGGCAGGAAATAGGGATGAAATGATTAATCGTGATGAATTGATTATTGAAATGATCGTTAACAAATTCAGTTATCGATTAATCGTTAACTGGAGAATACAGTTAATGACTGCATTTAAGAATTGAAAAGGGAATTTAAATGTTTATTTGTATTTAAAGTATTGTTAATATTTTTTATAAAAGGCTTAAATGGTTAAATGAAAAATCTTCAGAATGTGGCTAGCAACTAACTACTTGTATCAGTAGTACTTCAATAAACGAATGCTATGTTGTATTTCACTCAATAAAATGTTTTTCTTATTCTAAAAAGGAATTTAGTTACTCATTAGCATCGTTTAATGTTTTCTAATATTTTATAGACTTAAATGAAAAATCTGCAGAATGTGCCAATTTTTGTCTTACCTGATTAATCAGCAATTAATCGATTACTAAATTAATCCAGCCCTATTCGGAAAGCGTGCCTGGACCTTACAGTGTGTGTTTTATGTTTTCCAGGTAAACCTTTAGTGGTGAACACCGGAACGGTCAGGATGTCGGTCCCAGTCGTCCAAGCACAGGCAATGAAACAAGTAAAGCAGACGCTGTGTGGTCTCTGGTTTCTGGGGGAGTTTGCGTGTGTGAAATGTTCCTAAGCTGTCCTCTTGCATTCTGCTGCCTGTAGGTGGCGCCTAAGCCCTTGACATCTGCACCGCAAGTGGTCACCACCACGCAGACGCAGCAGCGGCTCATCATGCCCGCCACCCCTCTACCCCAGATCCAGCCCAACTTCACCAACCTGCCCCCAGGAACCGTCCTCACATCTGCCCCCGGTGGCAGCAATGTGGGTTACGCCGTTGTTCCAGCACAATACGTCACACAGGTCAGTACTACTTTTCTTTATTCGTTTTCTTGAAGCATATGTAGAACATTTCTGACGTGGTAACGTCTTTTGTTGCAGCTTCAGCAGTCACAGTTTGTGACGCTCGCCAGCAGCTCTAGTTTTCCTGCGCCCAGCAGCATCCAAACTCAGGCCAAACTCCCTTATAATGGGTAAGACAGGAAAGCTTTTATTTTATTTGACTTTTATACTTATTGTTCATAGATTGTATTTACTCTATGTCTAGCGATGTTAGATGCTATACGTGTTCTCTTTGTTTTGTCCGTGTTTTAATATGATTCGTTGCTTTAAAGCGTGTCGGCAGCAGAGACGACCTCAAGACCCAGAAAACCGTGCAACTGCACCAAGTCACAGTGCCTCAAGCTGTAAGTCTGACTGGTTTTGCTTCATTAAAGTGGTAGTGGGACATTTTCACTGTCAGGGTTCATCCAACAGCTTGAAAAGTATCGAATTAGCTTTCATCATTTTCAAGATCTGGAGAAGGGTGAAAAAAGGAAGAATGAGCGAGGGAAAGAAATAGAAACAAAATTACACAATAATGGTTGCTTTTTAATTTAGTTTTTACATTGAATGATAATTAAATAAGATTTTTATGTTTAAATTGCCTCATCACAAGGTTAGCTTTTTTTTGTTATTATTGTGGTTTGTGACGATCGATTAATCGCATAACAAAGTAATATGAACTCCAGTTTTCATTCTGGTGATTAAGATTTTTTGTAACTGCAATTTTGTTTAGAGACATCATAATGTATTTTATTTATGGTTGCAGGTGTGTGTGGTTTTTATGTTAGTTTAATTTATAGCTTTTGGTTGTTTTTTTTATTTTAGGATGTGTAAAATGTCTTCCGGTGTTAAGTGTTGTTTACTAAATTAATGTTTACTGGTCAAGAGAGCGAACATGCATTATCAATGCGTTCCATATTATATTACATAATTTGTTTAGGAGTTCCTCCAAAAATTGTGTAATATAATTACATAATTATTACTCACTCAATAGTTGTGAGTTTATTGGTATTTTTTATTTATTTTTTTGTAAATATGGTCCAAAACATTGGATTTAAATGACGCTAACTCCCACCTGCAGGTGGCAGAATTTCTTTACTTCTGCTGCCTCAGACTTGATATCAGGTTCCACTCTGTGATTGACATGGCGAGTAGCAAGAAGTCGTATTTACTGTCAAACACAACCACAAAAAACCCAGCAAAATTATTTTGCACATCTTGCAGTAAGGCACTTTTTTTGAACAGGTCCAACAAGAAAAAAATATCAAAAATTGATTGCAAGAATTTCTAACGGAGCACCACAAAATCCGTGCTTGATTGCAAACAAACCCACACAAACAATTGCAAAATCCTTGAAGGAAACAAAGTTTAATCAGTCTTTCTTAGAAAATTCTTAGAGGAGATGCGAAGCATCAAATTAAGTTTTCTCATGTTTCCTCCCTCAGGTACTGTGACTGCTTTGCAAACGGAGAGTTTTGTAATAACTGTAACTGCAACAACTGCTTCAACAACCTGGAGCACGAAACGGAACGACTCAAAGCCATTAAGGTAGTTTCCAGGTTCGGTTCTGCAGGGATACTGTCGCTTAAACCGTTTGATGGATACTGAGAGGAAGTTTGTTTTTAATTTATGTATTTTTTTACAGACCTGCTTGGACAGAAACCCAGAGGCCTTCAAACCTAAAATTGGCAAAGGCAAAGAAGGCGAGTCGGACCGCCGGCACAGCAAAGGGTGCAACTGCAAGCGGTCTGGCTGCCTGAAGAACTACTGCGAGTGCTATGAGGTCTGTGTACCTCCGTCTCAGCGGTCGGGCGGGAGTCTCTTTTTTATTTTTTTTTTATATATATATATTATTTTTCTTTTCCTTTTTAATTACGTTTTTTCTTATCTTGAAGGCAAAGATCATGTGCTCGTCCATTTGCAAATGCATCGGTTGCAAAAACTTTGAGGAGAGCCCGGAGAGGAAGACGCTCATGCATCTGGCGGACGCGGCAGAAGTGAGGGTCCAGCAGCAGACGGCAGCCAAGACCAAACTGTCCTCACAGATCTCAGACCTGCTGATGAGGACGACTCCCATTATATCAAGTGGAGGCGGGAGGTACTCAAACACTTCCATCCTTTTCTAACATTTACTTAAGTAGAAATGCAGCTATCAGTTTTTTTTGTTTTGTTTTGTTTTGCCATTTCATATCCAAAATCAGTTTTAAGAACTATAATATACGAAAATGTACAGTTTTTAAAAATGTTTATTTTGAGCCTTCCAGCTGCAAGCAGTCGTTACTTAATTGAAAATTGAACTGAGTCGCCATTATAAGATCTGTCAGAAATGGCGTTCCCCAGGGGTGTGTTCTTGCCACCCTTCTTCTCTAGTGTCGTCCAGGAGTGATGGACGTTCTGTCTAACCAGAATCTGTATCGTCACCTTCGTAAAATAAAGGCAATTTAATTTAAATCTTTATACCGTATCGCCTAGCCTACAGCTGCCACTATAAAATAACATAATCCATCTTAACTGTGCAAACAATTGAACTTGAGGAAGAAAAATCAACATGAATTAACATGCCGTTTTGCTTAAACCTCTGTTTTGTCTTTCCTGCTGCAGGCTGCCGTACACGTTCGTGACGAAAGAAGTGCTGGAAGCGACGTGCGAGTGTTTACTAGAGCAGGCCAAACGGGCCGAACAGACTCGTCAGCCTCAGGCGGAGGCGGAGAGGGCGATCCTGGAGGAGTTCGGACACTGCCTCATGAGCATCATCAGCTCTGCCGGGAAAGCTAAAACAGACTGCGCCTCCATCAACTGCTAGGCCAAACTCTTCTGGCTCTCTGTCCGCAAACTCTTGGACAAGGAAGAGCCGGACCCTTTGGCTGCTCTCCGGAAACGCTGAAAGCGGAGAGATCCTCCAGCCTGCTGGAGTTAAGCTGCATTAATAGACTTGAACTGGAAAACAAAAGGACAGAGCACACTGCCTCCGAAACATGAACTTCAGCCCAATTTATTGCCCTCTAAGGGCTCTCCGGATCTCTCCTCTCCTCTGTTTTTGTTTTGTACACTCTATTCTTTTGCCATCCTGACATTTTCCAAGAACCCCTGTATTTTAATGTCAACAGTTTATCTGTGTTTATCAGTAGACGAACTATCTTTTTGATATTTATTTTAACAAATCTTTGTAATCAAGTGTGAGTGTTAATATGCAAGGTTTAGAGCTCTGCAGTCTGTCGATTATTAACCGAGGGTAGGCTAAGCTATTCCAGCGGCAGTAAGTGGAGATTTTCTACAGGTGTACAGAGAGAGAGAGAGAGAGAGAGAGAGAGAGAGCGAGCCCTCCTCGTAGCAGCTGAACACTCTCAGACTGATAGAGTTCAACATTTTCCCCAGGTGCTCTTTTATGCTTTATTAAACGCATACTGCACATGAACTCACAGCTGACTTGAGAAAACATTAGATCCATATGACTGACGTTCCTGCGTGTTATAACGACAAATTACCGGGATTTTCACCAGCTGTTTTCGTCCAACTTAAAATTTTGTTTTGACCCTCCCGCGCTCGTAAAAGAGTAAGTTAACACCCTGTGCGCGGTCCAACGGGGTCGCACTAATACCGCGTGCGGTGCGTGGTTTCGGGAACTGACGGTCTCCTTACATCACCTCGGAGACACGGCTTTGCTCGCCAACTTTGAAAAGCGCGACGACCGCGGGAGGGTTAAAAGTAACAGGTTCTCACTGCTCAGAAACCCAGAATTTAAACAGAACTTTGCTACATTATACCAAAAATAAAAATAAACTCGGTAGGTTAAAATCATACTGGACGTGCACATCCAAGATAACTTTTGTTCTGGTTTTGGAAGTAGCTTCCCAGGTTTACTTGCTGCATTAGTTAAAGAAAAAAAATAATTAATAAACCCATACCACCTTCTGTTGCCCTCCCCACAAACAATCTATTTCAGGGACGCACCAATACGAAAAGTTTGGCCAATATCGATATTAACCTTGCTGTTATGGTTGATTAACCAATATTTACCGTTGACATGGCTTCTCTACTTCAGCTATGCAGCCCTCAGTCCTGCCCTGTATCATGATTTTTATTTCAAGTAAAAAATTGTGAAATACAAAAAGAAGACAGGAGTAGGTAGAAGTAAAATAAAAACTAATTCCCATTCCTCTTCTTTTACAGTATGTCATTATAATTTCTAAGTATTATTTACATATTTGTAAATAATCCAAATATGTATTATGAACTGTTATAACACTTCATAACTCAGTCCCAGAGAAAAATTAATCAATTAATTATTGATTAATTCAATTTCTATCAGTACGACCCCTCCTCAATTAGTAGTTCTCATTTTTTTGTATTGCTTTACGAAATTGCTTGTTTGTGCTTTGCTTCAACTCCTCTCTCGTACCATTCCATATACACTCCACAAATTGATACACATAATCCTCCTTGTAGTACGAACAGTGTTGGTTTTTGTTAATTAAGTTGACCTCTTCAGTTGTACCTCCTCTTCTCCGTCACTAGACATTTGTTGAATGTTTCCAGGAAGTAAACCAATTCTTGTTTTAAACGTAAGAACTGTTTTATATTTAACCACATCCCATAATTTCCTGTGTTTGCTTTCAAAAAGAGCTGGTGTTCCCTAAAATGCAGATTGTGAGCTATTCTGATTGAGTATATTATAATGGTTGTAAGTTGTTTTTTATAAGCGTTACCCCAAACCTCCGCACTATAACTCAGGTGCGGTAATATTAGAGATGAAAAAAAGAGGAGCCTTGTGATTAAGTATGTAACGTGTTTTGCCCAAAATTGAAATTGTCTTTGCTAGTTTTGATATAACTTACTTCATTTTGGATTTCCAGCAGATTTTAAGGGGCTCATATCACATGGAGACACTTAATTTCAAATACTCTTCCCACTTCAATATTATCAACTTATTATTTTTACTGTTGTACATACAGAAATATTGCGATTTTAAAATTACACATGCTGAGGTCTCATGTTGCCCTGGGTGGTTGCCCATGTCGCCCATATCAGAAACCGCCAATGGATAGATATATTGTCTGCATTTGATTTATTTGAAACACTTCAATTTATTACATCCATTTTTATTCTGTTTTACAAATATGTCCCCTAAATCAGAGGTTCATATGCAGTCACCATTGTGTTTAGTTAACAGGGTTGAACACACGCTGTTCACCACCAAGTAAGAATGTTTGTACAGTTTCCTGAAGATTTAATTTTCTAATGTCACCACTAGATGGCAGAGTTCTTCCAATAGTGGCGCCTGCTGAACAACAGTACGACCAACTACGTCACCGTGCAAAATGATACATTGATATCAATTAAATTACACTTAGGATACGAGCCTTTTTACGATAAATTATCATAACTTATGAAAATACTTTACTACAGTGAAAAAGAAACGGAACATAGGTATAACGCGTCTAGGCACATTCCAACCGCCAGGTGGCAGTAGCGGCAAAACGTGAGTAAGTAAGAGTTACAGTGGGTGGCGACACCTTTTTGGTTGGTTCGCTGCTAATCCACAGTAGAAGAAGAGGAAGGCGGAAAACGATGTAATGGCCAACGTGCAGCTGCAGCGTGTTGGAGGAGTCCAAAAGTTTTTCCTTCTACCTGGGTATAAAACCTTTTAGTTGTAATTTTTTCGCCTATTATGTGCATTTTAAGCAAGTTTGTGTACGAGACTCGAAGTATTCCTCGGTTTTCACTCTTATTTCAAGAGGCGCGTTGGCTACAATAGATTCTGCTGCATAAAAATATCTTTAACTGCATAATTAATTTGTAATTTCAAATTAACATTAATTTGTCCAATTTTGTTGTTTGTTCACTTTTCACGCGAAGCCACGTGCTATAACTCACAATTTGCTTTAGTTTATTCAGAGTTCAATATAAATTAAAGTAGCTGTAGTAACAAAATTGAATTAATTAAAACATTGCTTGTTAAAACGTCTGACCTACTTTTGTTTTCCAGAATATGTTAATCAAGAGGAGCTGATTTTTATTCTTACAGGTACGTATTGTAATCCGGTTATGTTTCTGCCACGTGCGTTGCTGTCCCAATGATTATACCAATCACTACCCATCTGACCCATACATATGTATGTATGGGAGAGATTATGGATAACGACCAAAATGAGGGTGTTTTTCTTTAGGTCATGTTGAGTTTTTGCCTTTTCTACACCAGTTAACATTTCCTCATTGTTCTTTCAGCTGGCCTGGTTTGCAGAATACAGAGTTGGAGTTGAGTCACTCGTCATCTGGGTGGTATTGACACAACTACCCCTTACAAAGATTGACCAGTTGTCTTTTGTTTTTCTTCTTAATATAGCAAATAAATTTTGAAGTAGACATGGTGTGAGAGTTTTTCTTTCCCCCAAAACGTTTGTTCCTTTTTCTAAAGGGTGTCTGTTAAAAACTAATAAGCCACATGTACACATGGAATAGTTACAGAAACTTTTTTTATGTCATGTAATATATTTGTATTAAATTTAAAGACTATGTAATATGAAAATGTCTTAAAATAATTCTTCCTTTGTTAGAATAATCAAACGTTGAGTAGTTGGATGATTATGTTGGTTTCAACAGAATTGGATACAATTTTTATTGACAAACCTTGACTCATACATTTTGATGTTAAAACTAAGAATACAAGCAAAGTTAATGGTGTGTAGTTACAAAAATAGAAGTAAAGTACTTCATTGAGTTTGAACAGTTTCTTTAAAAATGTTATGAGATTTAAACAAAATTGAATAAAATATTGTTAGAAAATTAAAAACCCAAATATTAGAAACAAAATAATACTGTGTTAAAAATAGGATGCTCAGATCAAAGGAAATGTGTAGGGTTGCTTAAAAAAAATACTTGGCTTCTAAGAAAACTACAAGATGTCTGTCTTTAAATATCAATGTATAAATGTATGTGCTTAATTCATTAAATATAAGACGGAAGCACTGAAACGTGTGTAG
The DNA here is from genome assembly GCA_903066825.1 of Alfaro cultratus. NCBI lineage: Eukaryota > Metazoa > Chordata > Actinopteri > Cyprinodontiformes > Poeciliidae > Alfaro > Alfaro cultratus. The sequence continues at coordinate 38,699 of CAEFZX010017907.1, forward strand.
TTCTTTATTTCTGACATTTTTGGATAGTTTCTAAGTTAGTATTGCTAGTTTTTAACATAATTTTATTTAAACATGTTTCTATTTCCACAACTGTATGGGTGTTTACATTTATTCATTAAATACTAGAAATGTACGGAAAATTAAAATAAAATCCTTTTTATCAAAAGCAGCTGCTCTTTTAATAAAATGAGTATGAGTTATCCTAGCTTCTTAGCTTGCTAGCAAGGGAAAGACGATGCGGTTCGTCTACCCGGAAGCTGATGTTCTTCTTCGTGGGAGGAGGTTGTTGCTTAGTGCCACGTTGATGGAGACCAGTGGGGACGTGGAAATCTGTCCTGAGAGTCCGCAGCCGGGACCCGGTTCCTCCCGTTCCTCTGCCCACACACCCGTTATTCACCGGAGCGGAATCGAAACGGGAACTTCTTCAAGCCGGAGGTTGTGTGTGTTTGTTTCGTTGTTGCGTTCATGTGAGGAGCCGTTCAGAAGAGAAGGTAAGCCGCTTTAGAGAAGTAATAAGATCTCTGTGTGTGTGTGTGTGTGTGTGTGTGTGTGTGTGTGTGTGTGTGTGTGTGTGTGTGTGTGTGTGTGTGTGTAAGTCTGTTACTGTCTTTCGTTGCATATGTAGCCAGTTCGGTACTAACTGAAAACATGTCCTTTACCAGAACAGGTAACACTCTCCCGGATAGCTTGTGGAGTTGACAGTAACACATGGACTGTGTTTCAGCAGTAATGCGCCCACTCTTTTAAGCTTTTTTTGTTATCCTGCATCAGCTGTTAGCTTCCTGCTAGCTTGATTTCCTTGCGAAATCAAGCCAGATTCTTAATTTCTTGAGAGAAATCCGCTTTTCTGTGAAACTCCCCTGCTGTCACTTAATATGAATCACAGAAGCCATGTGAAAACGAGGCCTGTGTCTGTTATTCTGTAACTAAGCTGTCCCAGAATCAGACTAACTGTAAAAAACATACCATATATTTCTAAAGTGTCATTGAAGCCGTGCTGGGTTAATCTCTCTTTAAGAACAGGCGAACCTGATCAGATTCTGGAAGTCAGTGAAGCAGATCAATAAAAACAATTTTGTGCAGCATGAAATGCATTGAGCGCAGGCATGAACCATTAAAACTGGTCCATTTAAAACTTTTCAGTGTTTATTATTGTTTCTGAAAATATTCACACTGTCACTCTCTTTTTGTTCCATTCGTGCACTTCATCAGGATTGGGAAGAGCTAAAAATGGTCCCATGTTCAGCCTGCTGCATCTGTTCTGCTTCTAGAATGATTAACTTTGAACAGCAGCGTTACAGTCTGTTAATCTACAATAGTTATTCACCTTGATGTTAAAATGTTCTGCAGACTTTACACAGATTTTCGTTGTGAAGTACAAAGTATGTTGTGATTTAATGAAGACGCGGTAGAGTAGCCAAAAATTTGCACTCAAGTAGGAGTTGCACTAAATGAGCATATTTCTACTGGCTAGAAATATGCTCATTTACTCATTTTATTACTCATTTTACTCGGTTTATTTATGCTCCTAAGCGAGGAGCCGGCATGTCTTTAGTTTACATAATATGATTTAAAAATAATTATTTTTTTCTTTCTTTTTTTTTAAGAAAACAATAAAAGTAATAGTAAAGCTTGTGTATAAAGTTTATACACAATCTTTACTATTACTTTTCTTTCTTTGCCTCCATGTAATGAAGCTACTAAGAGAGGGTAGAGTGTTCAGACAGAAATTTTTACTGGAGTAATAATAAATGTAGTGTCGAAAAAGTAAAAAAAAAATTCTAGAAAAGATGTTGGGAGAAAATCTTCATGATGTCCCCTCCGTCCCCAACAAACCAGCTCAGCTTTCACCAGTTCTGTCATAATTTTAATATGTCACATTCTGTTTTTTTGTTTTGTTTTTTCATCCAGGATGAAACTTAAAGAGATCAACCGCACAGCCATTCAGAGCTGGAGTCCTGCTCAGCACCACCCGATCTACCTAGCAACAGGTTTGAGACTAATAATAAAAATAAACGGATTTAACTTTATTGTTTTTACTTTTTGACACCAAAAGGAAACTAGCTAGATTCTCAAGCAAGCTAGCTAGTTAAAGTTGTTCTTGAATATAAATGAATCTTGGAGTCTCGGTTACCATGGTTTGTGTAAATGACTTGCATCCGTCATAGTTTTATCGCTATGAGGAAAAGAAGACACATCTACTTAAATGGTGTATTTTTCCGGTTCTGTCTGTGCAGGAACGTCCGCCCAGCAGCTGGATGCCTCCTTCAGCACCAGTGCCTCCCTGGAGCTCTTCGAGTTGGACCTGGCTGATCCGTCTCTGGACATGAAGTCATGCGGCAGCGTCTCCTCCCCTCACAGGTGGAGAAGAGTTTCTCTGCACTGCCACTTTTAGCTGAATTCTGTTTTGGTGTGGGTTTTGCCCTTTCTCCTCTCACATGTTCACTTTTTTTTTTTTCTTTGCTTCCCACAGATATCATAAACTGGTGTGGGGCCCCTACGGCATTGCCGCCCAGGACCACCCATCCGGCGTGCTGATCGCCGGCGGGGAGAACGGCAACGTCATCCTGTACGACGCCGCCAAGATCATGGCCGGAGAGAGCGACGTCATCATAGCCGAGAGCGCCAGGCACACGGGGCCAGTGAGGGCCCTCGACATCAACCATTTCCAAGTATGTAGCTGTCTGGCCCCGAGAATTGTCTTTTTCTAAATTATTTTCCTTTTAGCTCCAATGAAAAAACATTCATGCTTTTTAATCTTTTTCACATTACTTTTTTTAATATAAAATCAAGAAAATTATTAGACCATCCTGGTCATTCTCTTCAGGAGAGAGTCTGTCTTGGAAAAACAGTGTCTTTAGTCAGAGGCTTCTTCAAATTCGCTGTAATATAGACTGCTACAGGAGATCTTTCCTTCCCACAGCCGTCACCAGCTACAATAAATCTTTGAATAATTTTGATTTAATATGAGCGACAAAAACATTTCATTTCCCTTTGGGATCAATAAAGTATTTTTTGAATTGCAAAACATGAGAGGACATGAACCTTATTGCTCAATGTTATTGTTATTTTTTTTGACATTTTAAGTGAGAACTTGCTAAAACTGTCTCAATAAGCTGTTATTCAATTAGTCGCATGATGAATTGAAATTAGCTCATTAGTTTCCATTTTGATGATTAATCATTTATAATATATTTTATTTATGGTTTCGATTGTGTTTTTCTATTTCCTTATTATTTATTGTTTTTGGGTGTCATGTTTCATTTTGGATATTTTAAAACATCTTCCAGTTTCAGTGTGGAGTGTTCTGAACAAAATTAAAATTAAATTCTGAACAAAATTTGAACAAAATGTTCTAAATCAAAATGTTCAGTGTTCTGAACTTTGACAGAGCAAACTTGCATTATTCAATCCATATCCATGTTTTACTTGATAATAGTCTCAAAATAATAAAATGCACGCCACATTTTTTAGTTTTAGTTATGAGCTATTTTTGAAAACCACTTTCCTATTTGGATGCTGGTTTGTGTCACTTAAAAATCTCAATGAAACACACCAATCGAATCAGGTTTTCGATTACCTGAAAACCATTGGGAAAGTTTAAGGGGTATGAATATTTTTCAAGATGATTTTTTATACTGACTATTTTCCCTTTTTTTTCCCCAGTCAAACTTGGTTGCATCTGGTGGGAATGAATCAGAAATTTACATCTGGGACATGAATAATTTTGACTCTCCCATGACACCAGGACCTAAAGCACAGGTACGTTTACGCTGCTTACAGCATTTTTAGTTTTTATTAATACCTAACTCAGCTAAAAGTTAAAAATTGCTTTAACACAAGTTGAAAAAATGCCAGGCTTAACCTTGCAACTGAGATTACCTTCAAACATTATTGTGGAACACGAAGAGCGCCAAATTAGAATAAATAAATAACTTAATTAAATTGTCATTAATTTGATAAATCTGGAAATGAAAAAAAAAAAACTTATTAAATGTAGATTTGTTTATTTGTTCCTCAAATAAAGGTATTCATTTTAAAAACTAGAAATAAATTATTTCATGTTTCTGTGCTGAAGCACATTATGAATTAATCTCATGTTTGAATCAGCCAATCAGATGTCAGGATCTTACTTTAATCCAGCCTAATGAGGTTGATGGGTAAAGTTGGCAGTTTAAATTAATTCATGATAGGAGCATGGAATAATTTATTAAGTCATGAAATAATAACATCTAGTCTTTAAAATGAAATCAATGCATTCATATGAGACACATATAATGAATTCTATATTTATTAAATTATTTCTGTATTTATTTACACTGCAAAAAACTAATGACACATTTTAGTTATTTCAAAAGTTATTTTAATTTTTGTAATTTGGCACACTTCACCCTCCATATTATCTATGTTGAGTCTGGTGACACTCATTCTATTGAATGTATTAAAATATATTGTTTTTTTCTCTCTCTCTCTCTCTCTCTTAAAGCCGCAGGAGGACATCAGCTGCGTGGCGTGGAACAAACAGGTCCAGCACATCCTGGCCTCGGCTTGTCCGAGCGGCAGAGCCTCGGTGTGGGACCTGCGGAAGAACGACCTCATTATCAAATTCAGCGACCACAGCAACAGAGTAGGTCCTCCACCGAGCGCGTGCAGAACATCACGAAGTGGAACGATTAATCGATTATTGAAATGATCGACAACTAGTTTAGTCATCGATTAATTGTCAACTGGAGTACAGAGACCCAGCAAAGGCCATTTACTTAAACAAAACCAACACATCCAGAGCCAAAACTGTACAAAATATATTGCATTTAAAATAAAATAAAAAAAAAAAACACCTTTGTGTGTAAATGTGTTTTAGCCAAAACTCCTCAAGTGGTCTAGTTTCAATTTTAAATTTACTAAAAGAACTGTATGCTATTGCATTTTAGGCAATAAAATCTTATTTAAAAAGGAACTGAATAATTTGTTTACTTGCACTGCTTAATTTAGTTCTAATATTGTATAAAAAGGCTTAGGTGGTTAAATGAAACATCTGTAGAATTTTTTTTGTGAGAATAATGGATTACTAAAATAACCGTTAGTTTCAGCCCAGTCGTGGAGCGGGTCTCACCCTGCTGCTGTGCTCCCATGTGTCTGCCTCCAGATGCATTGCTCTGGGCTGGCCTGGAACCCTGAAGTGGCCACTCAGCTGGTCTTGGCCTCAGAAGACGACCGGCTGCCGGTCATCCAGATGTGGGACTTGCGATTCGCTTCCTCTCCTCTCAAGATTTTAGAGCACCACACGCGGTAAAAACTTCTGTTCCCTTCCTCTGGCAGGCTTTATTCACTAGTCTTTATATTTAGGCTTTTATAATGTAAAGGTAAACAAAATCTGTAATGAGTCCTGCATGTCTCTGAGACACTTTTTGCTCATTTTTGGCATTTCAGAGTCGGTTAAATCTCCTGTTTGACTCTAAAGAAAAAATAATAATTATGCTCACCTTGATGCAGGGTGTTAATCTCCTTAGGCCACACCCTGCCTCATTACACAGAAACATATCACCTGCTTTGCTTAAAGGGGCAGTAATATGTATTTTCCAGGCATTTTATAGCACAGTGAAGTAACTACGTTACCTTGAGTTGTTATAAAAATACTATTTTTATCGACTATGACTTAAAAGAAATTTGACTTTGAAATTGGGCGTCTGTCTCTTTAAGAAGCTCCTGCTCTTTCTGAAACGCCGCCTTCAGAAAGTCATCGCAGCATGGCTCCATTAACTCTTTAACAATGTCTTTACCAGCATTACTCTGAAGTAGCTCCTATAATGAGCTCAGCAGTTTGACCAGGTGTTTGCTAATTGCTGCTGGCTAGTCTGAAGGAACTGAGTGGCCGTGAAAACCTTTCAGTCTGTTAGAGTCTACTTCCCACCCAGTTGGTCTAATGGTGCTGCTCTGTTTTGTGCAGAGGTGTCCTGGCTATCGCCTGGAGCTTGGCCGATCCGGAGCTGCTCCTGAGCTGCGGGAAGGACAGCCGCATCCTGTGCTGGAACCCCAACACAGGAGAGGTAACTGTTTCTCCACTCTATGTCACGCCGGTTCGTCTGAATGTTCTTCACCTTCTCAGCATTTGGTTCACGAGGGAACAATTGGCCCAAACCTCCAGGTTCTGTACGAGCTGCCCACCAGCAGCCAGTGGTGCTTCGACATCCAGTGGTGCCCCAGGAACCCCGCGGTGCTGTCGGCCGCGGGCTTCGACGGCCACATCGACATCTACTCCATCATGGGAGGCAGCAGCCAGGCGCAGAGCCAGAGGCACGCCGATCAGGTGAGGGCTTCACTATTAAACAATGAATTAATGAACCGCATGATAACTTAAAAGAAACTCATTTGGTTGATTTATCGTTTTTCTCTTTTTACCAAAACCTGAAAGATAAAAGTCTTCAGTCTGGTGCTTTGGTCTCAAAGAAAGATAATTTTGTTCACAGACACTTTATAATTCATTTTATTTTTTGTTTCTGTTGTTTTCTTTATTTATTTTGGATATTTAAAATGTCGTCCTGTTCCAGTGTTTAAATATTCATTAGAATTTGAAGTTTATTGATCCTTGAGAATGTGTTCTTGCTTTATTGTGACTTTATTATTACTGTTACATTAATTGAAAATGGTCTCAAAATAACAATTTTATCGTTTATCGCAATAAGTTCTGAGACAATGTATCGTCTAGCACAATTTGTTATGGGGACAGGCCTGTTCACAATAGACTTGTAAATTACTTCTACAAAGTGTGTCTTCTGGTTTTTATAGGAGATCAGTAGAAAGTGGTGCAAAGTTTAGAAGTAGAAGGAAGATGATGAATTATTTCCAAATATTTTGTGAATGAAATTCTGTAAAGTGCAGCAAAGTATTTGTTCCTTTTTACTCAGAGAGCGTTAAATAAAATCTAATCCTTAGTTGCATCCCTTTCACTGATGTTTTTATCCAGTCTCAAGTATTTTCAGCTGTATTCACAGTATTAAATGGTTGTTTTTATTGGTTTATTTATTTCTAAGAAAGTATTCACTCCAGGCTATGCATGCCACACATTTCAGCTATGTGTCTGTATAAAACTGACACATAAAATCACGGTAAAATGTTAGACGCTTAGGCCTCTAACTGTGAAAAGCATGACTGCTTCTGCATTTGTTATCATTTCTGCTTTGTGCTGCGTGATTTAGTGAGATTTTCATTGCGTCTTACTTTGCTCCGTTTCAGATCAGCAACTCCTTTGGGAACCTGGACCCGTTTGGGACGGGGCAGCCGCTGCCTCCGCTGCAGCTGCCGCAGACCCCCGCCGCTCCGGCTACGGTCAACCCCCTGAAGAAGCCCCCCAAGTGGATCCGCAGACCAGTGGGAGCCTCCTTTGCTGTGAGTCAGTGAAGCTTTGCTCCGTTTTTTTAGTGGAAACCGGCATCGTTCACACTCTGTTCTTTTTGTTTTGCTTTTTCTCGTAGTTCGGAGGGAAGCTGGTGTCGTTGGAGAACGCAAAGCCTCCGCAGCCTCAGCAGCCCACATCCCACGTCGTTCACGTCAGTCAGGTCGTCACGGAAACGGCCTTTTTGGAGCGCTCCGACCGGCTGCAGGCCACGCTGAGCTCGGGCGGCTTCGTGGACTTCTGCCAGGAGAAGGTCAGCGCGGCTGCGAACGAGTTTGAGAGAACAGTTTGGTCCTTCCTGAAGGTAGGAGCATCGACCTGTTTCAAAGAAGAGTTTCCAGTAAAACACACTCGATTTTTTTTTTAAGTGATTTTTGGTTGCTAGGTGAATTTCGAAAGCGATGTTCGCAGCAAGTACCTGGAGCTCCTGGGCTACAACAAAGAGGAGGTCGCCTCCAAGGTGACTGCATTCACATAGCCTGGCTTTAGCTCAAGCTTTTCTTTTCATCTTGATGTCTTGTGATAAATGTGTTTGTGATGTTTACAGATTTCAGCAGCTTTAGAGGAGAAACCTGCTAACCCTCAGGTAAGCTGAAACGCTTAACTTGTATGTTTTAAGGGAGTTTTTTTTAGGATTTTTGGGAGATGTGTCCAGAAAAAAAAAATTGTGCTCATTACTCAACTTTTTCTCACAGCAAAACAGCATGGAGTTGGTCTAATGCTGCATCTTATGGCCACAATACCAATTTAGCAGATTGTTGCTAAGCTAGTAAGAAATGCGCTAATTTAATTGTTTCATTAACATGTATTTTCTGCCAAAAATAATAACTGTCATTATTATTATGACGATAGTTGGGTATCAACAGACTTGAGGCTGTGGGTTTGTCATGTTGTGCAATAAGGAAGTGTTGCAAGATTTCCTCTCCAGTTTTTGTAGCTTCAGGATTTTCACTCAGTTGGGGTGAAAACAAGAGCAAAGGAGAAGTTCAACTCGTATGAACTGAAATAAAATCCTATTTAACTAACTTCCCAGTCGGAAAGCGAACTAAAATCATGTTTGCGCCAAATAATTTGTATATAAATCAACATTTAATTTTGAAGCAGAAATGAAGAGCAGAGAAAATGTTTTTAAGGTCACTTTCAAGTAGCAAAGAAAATCTGGTAAGGAATAAATATAGGGTGTTTTGTTTTATTTAGAGTATTCTTGTAATTTATTTGTAATTTGTTGGATTCATCCAGCCATCTGTCCACCATTTTTTCCAACCCTTTTGTCTGTTTGTCCACCATTTTTATGTCTGTCCGTCCTTTCATCCATCATTCCATACATCAACTCCTTGTAACAACATGAAACCCAGAAATGTTTCCACACAATGAAATGAGACATTGGGTTGTTTGTTTGTTTCTTCTTTTCTTTCTTTGTATTTTTTTTTCTCAAATCCTCCATCTTGTCTCGTCTCAGTCCCGAACTTGTCTTTTTGCTCTACAGCCGGACTTGTCTGCCTCCGCTTCTCCGCCGCCTCCAGCAAACCTCAGCCTGGCGCCCCCTGCTGACACTCCAGAGGCAGCGTTCGACCTGATCGCTGCCTCCAACCTGCAGCCTGCAGCCGCGCTCCAGCTGAACTCCACTCCAGATCCGGACAGCGAGGAGCCGGCAGAACCGGAAGATGGTCCTGACAGCGAACTGGACACCAACATGGTGGAAGAGGAGGAGGAGGACGAGGAGGAGAAACAGGAGGAAGAGGAGGACATTCCTCTGAATGAGGTACAGTTTGATGAGAACTATTCTTGAGCTGCATTTAATATCACTGCACAACTAAACACAAGTTCATGCAGGTGATTTTAATGCAATTGCTCTGGAAGAGAAGGTTTATTGTCTCCACTGTTTGGGGAAAGTTTAGTCTTGCTGCCCGTCCTCGGTGCCAGTTGTTCAGGTCGCTGCACACCGCTGGCGATTCTCTATTAGGAGCCACTGAGAGGAGATTAATCAATGAGAATATCTGTCAGTCAGATTAATGTGGGTTCATTCAAGTGAAGGTGCTGCGTTCATGTTGAATAACTCCCGTTGAAACGGAAGCGCAAAGGAAAATTCCAGTTGAACTCGGTTGCATTTTTTAAGTTACAAGAACTTCCCTAAATTTTCTTGCCGTGTAAGTAAGTCTCAAAAAAAAAAAGGGATTGTGGATGTAAGAGTGTTGGGCGTTTTAGGCAAACAAAGCAGTGTTTCCATTGCAAACGGTGAAACCTGGGGCTTTTTGTGCAGTGCAAGGATTGCATATCCAACATGACGCCATGTTAGACTTTCTAAATTCTGAAAATATCACAGAAGACATCTCTGTTTGCGTGTTGTGATTCCTAATGCCTGTTATTTCCAATCAGATTTGTAAAAATAGATGAAGAAACATGTAAAAAATTGTGATGGAAAATGTGTTGCAGAGGTTTAAAAAGGACTTATGGACATAAAACACATTACAAATAAGATAACAATCACAAAAAGGAAACAATCAGATGGTAATAGAGAAAGACAAACTGATGGGAAGAAAGGAAACAAGACTATAGCTATAAAAACACAAAATTCTGAAATACAAGACATTTGTGTTGTGATGCTTTGTGTTTTTGTTTTGTTTTTTAAGAAGTATGAGAAGGAATTTTAGGACCTGGAGTGAAAGATGAATGGTCAACCCTGGGCATTGGTCATTAACTGCGTTCTTTATGTTTTACCAAGTGGTTTGTGAAACTTGAATTTGAATCGTGTCACACTCCAGAATTTTGATTTGCTATTTGTGGAAGTTGTGACGTTTGATTCCTCTTAATTGTCTTAACCAATAACTAAAATTCCTGTTTGGTCCTGAAGTTAATTCTTTTCCATTCACATTGTGAAAAGTGCATCTCTTAACCTCTCTAGCAGTATAGCTTTGGATTAAAATGTGTTGGACCACAAAATTGAGCCTTTGCTGTACTCCTTGCATCAAAGGATGTCCTCTCGCTGTCTTTTTTAATGATTTGAAGTTATTCTGCACCTTTTAGTTTTGTGTAGCAAACATTTCGTTTTATGCTTCAGGACCTGACAGCCCAGGTGGAAGTGGAGGAGAGCAGTCCTGTTGAGACGCCAGCAGAGATTCCCCCTCCGGTTCCCACTCCTGCAGGAGGAGTCCATCTCAGCGTCAGTCAAGGTATCGCCACGCCAGCTCAGGGAGAGAGAGAGAGAGGGAGCGAGAAAGATTCCATAAGACTGTGTTGAAATATTTTTGTCAAATTAAGCTTTTTTTTTCTTTTTTTTTCATGACAACATATTTAAGGTATGGTTTTGAACCAATGTAGCTCCTTACACAATACGCCATGAAGCACCTGGTATTCTGACAGCTCTGTCAATGGTGGGCACCACACTAATGCTAATGTGCTAAACCAAAAAAGTATTTAGCAGTAGCTAATGCTAATGTGCTATACCAACAGAGTATTTAGCAGTAGCTCAAATTAAACTTTATTGGAATGAATTTGGCTTTAATTGTTGGGGAAATAACGTTTGGTCCATTTTTAAAGATTGATCAGACCAGGACTAATTTTTATGCAGATTTGCCATAGCATGTTATTTTTTAAAATATTACTTATAATATAAAAATGTCACTTTTTTTTCTTTCTTTTCATTAGATGTGGACGGGCTGATCACTCAGGCGCTGCTGACTGGAGACTTTCAGGGCGCCGTGGAGCTCTGTCTCCACGACAACCGAATGGCAGACAGCATCATCCTGGCAATTGCCGGAGGAGCCGACCTCTTGGAGAAAACCCAGAGGAAGTATTTCACTAAAGCAAACAGCAAGATCACCAAGGTGACTCCCAGAGGGGAAAAAAACGCCTCTGTGAAAGTTTGCTTATTAGAGAGTCTATTATTTACGATGGAAGTGCGCGTCTGTCCTGCAGCTGATCAGCGCTGTGGTCATGAAAGACTGGCAAGACATCCTGAAGACGTGCGATCTGCAGAACTGGAGGGAGGCTATGGCTGCCGTCATGACCTACGCTCGGCCCGAGGAGTTCTCTTCCCTCTGCGGTGAGGCGTCACGCGCTTGTTCTTGTTATGAACTCATCCCAGTTTTACCACCTTTACCTTCTTTTACGCCTCCATTTGTCAGACCTTCTCGGCAGCAGACTGGAGGCAGCAGAGGACCCGCAGCTCCAGTCTCAGGCCTGTCTGTGCTACATCTGTGCGGGTAACGTGGAGAAGCTGGTGTCCTGCTGGAGCAGAGCTCAGGACGGACACTGCCCTCTTTCCCTGCAGGTTTGTGGATTTCTTCTTAACGCACGCTGCAACCTGAATGAGGAGGCTTCAAAATGGCCGACTTCCTGTAGGGTTGGGCGATATGGACTTTGAATTTTATCGCAATATTTTGAGGTACTTTTTTTTTTTGTAAAAGAAAGTTACTTATTCTTTAGGTAATAAATAGTTTTGCAGTACAGTGACTACATCGCACAGCATTCATAGCACCACAAACACAATTATTGCCTTCAGGACGCCACTTGAGTAAAAAACTGATTTATATCACTAGACTCCAGGCAGTAATTACATTTAATCATATTTGAGTTTACTGATATTTATTGATGCTTTACAATAAAAAAAAAGTGGAGAAAGTTTTTTTGTTGTATTTTTTTTATTATTTAACATCCATCCATCCATTTTCTGTTCACCCTTGTCCCTAATGGGATTAATTCAACATCGAAAATCTCAATGACACGAGACATCCTTCAGTTTCGATATGCCTTAACAAAACAACAGCATCACTGGCATGCCTGGTAAAACATTAAGATAATAAAACATTTTAAATCTTGATAACGTAATCTATGGTTTTCGTGTCTAGAAAGCTTTAGACAAACATAAAAACAAAAATATAGATGGATCCTGAGCATGTTTTATTCAGATTATTCCACCCTTTTCCACCTTCCTTTGCCTCAGGATTTGGTGGAGAAGGTGGTGGTGCTGCGTCGGGCGGTGGAGCTGACTCAGCGCTCCGGACCTGCAGCGATCGGCATCCTGCTGGCTGAGAAGATGAGCCATTACGCCAGCCTGCTGGCCTCTCAGGGCGGTCTGTCCACGGCCATCACATACCTGCCCGACAACACCAACCAGGTCTGCAGCACAGCTGTTGCCATGATTCGTTTAGTTAAACCTAAATACACTAGAGTTTGTTTGTTAGTCTGTAATGTTTGTTTTGTATGCACTAATTGGTGAATTAATAAAAAAAAAACACCCTACGCCCCTCTATGAAGTATGTACTCAGTCGAGTGTTGGGTCTCAGTTGGATCTCCGTCTGTCCAGGTTGCGGTGCAGCAGCTTCGGGACCGTCTCATCCGGGCTTTAGGGCAGCAAGCAGCGCCAGCACAAACCCACAGAGTTGCATCTCAGCTGCCCGGCCGCCCAGCTCTCCCCCAGCATCCGTTCCCCCAGGTTCAGCCGGCGTTGGTCCCTCAACCTGCTGCAGGAGTTCCAGCACCGGGCCCTACGCCTTCTTCTGTCCCATCTCAGCCACAGTATTACCAGCCGGTATGTCCTCCTATCGAACCCGTCAAAGGGTTAAGGGTTTTCTTACAAGTCGTGGTTTAAAGGGGCAGTATTGTGGAAAATCTACTTCTTTTTTTTTAGCTTTACATCATGTTATGATGTTATCCCCACATCAAAAAACTAATTGGAGTTTCTTTGATTCTTTTATGATGTTTGAGAAATCCTTTAATCTCCATGGCAACCATTCGGCTGTGCAAAACGCCTGGGTGGACCTAGCGCCTCCTCAGACCTGCAGTTTCCAAGCTTTCTCCAAGTTGCCTTCCTCCTTGACTCCCCCACTCAGCTCCTTCAGACTAGCCAGCAGCAATTAGCAAACACCTGGTAGAACTGAGCACCTGCTGAACTAATTGTACGAGTTACTTCTCAGTGAACTGGTGGTAAAAATGTTGCTTAAGGGTTAATAGAGGAGCCATGTTGTGATGACCTCCTGAAGGTGGAGTTTCAGAAAGAGCAGGAGTTTTTAAAGAGACAAAGGCCCAATTTCTAGGCGTTAAATTACTAAGTCAAATTTCTTTGAAGTAATATTAGCATATTATCATTTTTATAGCGACTGAAGGTAACATGATTGAGCTATAAAATGATACCATGTGCCTGAAAAACACACATTACTGCCGCTTTAAATAAGAAGAATTATCCAGCTCACTCCGACTGCTCATCGGTACTCCATCCCTTTTTTAAAAACCGAAGCTTTCTCTTTAACTTGTCTTCATAGTGATGTTCTCCTGGTGGTGTTCCTCTCCCTCTGTCCTATGCTGTGGCCATCCCTCCTCTGTTGCATCACCCTGTGTCTCTGTTTGCTTCAGGTGAGGGCTGCCTCCACCGTCACCTCCTGGAGTAACCAAACTCCCACAGCCCTCCCAAATGTCCCTCTTCCTCCTCCTCATGTAGGCAACACCCCAGACCAGCAGGTACACAAACCTCCATCCCTGACTTGACATGCTTCTTGTTTAAAAAAAATTAATAAATCCAGCTTTTGTGTTGGACCCATGCTCCACGTCCAAAGTTGTTGCTTTGTTATGGCGATGCCCTCTTCTGTAGCCACTTCCTGTCAAGCATTTCCTCTTTTTTCCTGACGCTCTGATGCATTTCCTGTCTTCAAACTGTCTTTGTTTGGATTATTTCACTGCATGACTTGCATTTTTCTTCATACGTGTAAACACTTGCCGTCCTTTGATAATGAACTGCAACCTGTAGCTGAATGGCTTTTTGCGGGAGCCAGTTTAGTAGGTAATTAGCTCGCCCTCTTTCTGTTGCTATTAGTTTCGCTGAAATTGCTTCAATCTTTCAGGTGGAGCCTCCAAACCTGATGTACGGCCTGCCAGCCTCCAGCACACCAGCGGCCCCTTCGGCCTCCTCCACTCCTGGCTACATGTACTCTCATCAGTACCAGCGTAAGTGGGACTTCGAGTGTGTTATTGGTAATGAAGCTGTTAATGTGAATATGAGTTTCCATGTCTTATTGTTTTAGAAACCAGATAGATGATGTGTATTATCCAGTCAAAGTTGCAGAATTTTTAAACGAAGCTCCTGTGATGCCCAGATGCACTAATCAGTCTTAATATGACCAAATCAGCACTTCTGAGGTCTTGAACTGATGTAGCTCCTAATATTAGAGTTCCATTAATGCTAAACCAACGTGATATTTAGCAAAAGCTAATGCTAAAGTGGTAAAAAAATAAATAACACGACATTTAGCAGAAGCTCCAATTAAACTTTCTTTTTCAATGTTAGCAAAAGCACTTGGATAAAAATTAGCTCCGCTATTAGCGGAAGTGTGCCCACCACTAGATTTCAGGTGTTTGTGTAAAATATTATGCTTTTTTTTTTTTTGCCATGAATACATGTGTACAAGCTAATATTCAGGTTATCTGCTCAGCTGTCCCCTGCTGAACTGACTTCCTGTCTGTATCCTGCCAACTGGGCTTCTAAAACAGCTTTCTTTCATGAAAGTGACAGTTGGCAGCGTTTTTAATCCAGAGCATGAACAGAAATATTCCCAAACAGTGAGATTTGTCTTTTTTTTTTTTTTTTTTAAAGAAAAATGGGGCTGAGGGGAGAAGGTAGCATCCTTCTGACCTCCAGTCCAACTAGCAGGGTAGGGGCAACTTTCTCTGACATGTCATTTCCAGTGAACGCCTTCAGCTCTGCTCTCTAGAACAACATTTGTCTGTGGAAATGTTAGATTCTAACATCTGATTCTCGAATGTCTTTGACCTTTATCGTGTTGAGCTCTCAGCTCGTTGACTCCTCTCTAGCTACACGTAGAGCATGCAGCGAAGCCGTCCTGTTGCATGTCGCAGCTGTTTTGCTGAACTGCAGCAGGATTTTTCCACTAACAGAACTTCCCGTGTGCCTCCCAGCCTACCCCCAGATCAACCAGTACCCGCCTGGAGCTGGGGGGGCTCCTGTCTATCAGCCTCTTCAGTACTCTTCTACCGCTCCTCCTCCTCACAGTCCTCCTGCTGAGCCTTCCTCCCCTCCTCAGCCCCCCGGCTTCCTCTCTCAGTACACCCAGCCCGTCCCGCCTCCTCTCTATCCTGGACAGCCTCCTGCCAGCCATGGCCTGTCCTCCTCCTCTCCTCCCTCTCGCCCTCCTTTCTTTCCCGCCTCCTCTTCCTT
The DNA here is from genome assembly GCA_903066825.1 of Alfaro cultratus. NCBI lineage: Eukaryota > Metazoa > Chordata > Actinopteri > Cyprinodontiformes > Poeciliidae > Alfaro > Alfaro cultratus. The sequence continues at coordinate 54,259 of CAEFZX010017907.1, forward strand.
CTCCGCTCCGCCGTCCTCCGGAGCGTCTTTCCAGCACGGCGGGCCAGGATCTCCCGTGTCGTACATGCCGCCTCCTCTCCATCCTCCACCAAGCGGAGTCTCAGGTACACAGCTAGACTCCGACCCCGGGCTGATCCCCGCCTCTAAGAGAACAGGTCTGCATGGCTCTGATCATCCTCACTCTGTCTGTCCTGCTAACCAGCTCACTCACCCTCACAGGGAGCTGAACTACAAATATTCAGATTAGTTATGATAGCATTTGTAGAAGGTAGTGTCAGAAATAATAGTAGTAAAAATAAGCATATTACACATTTTAAGAATAGTTAAAAAAAAATAGGTAGTGATAATAATGGTAATAAAGATAAAGTAAATTTTAAAAAAGTAAAAATTAAAAGTAAAAAAAAATGTAAAAAGGTAGTGGTATTGATAATAATAATTGTAATAATAACTAGAAAACTTCTGAAAAACAAAAACTGACCCGAATGTACTGCAGTCCTCAAGTTCAAGTGTAAAAACCTAGACTAAGCAGCTTAGAACATCAGATAGTTTTTGTTGCATCTCATAAGAATGTCCAGAATTAGCTCAAACATTACTGTTAGCTAAGATGCTATCAGTAGCATCTGGGCTGTTATTGACTTACACCATTTACTGAGCAGGCATTAGTGTTCAAGGTAAAATTAGCTAAGATGCTAAGGTTAGCTAGGATGCTATTAATAGCATCTGTGCTTTCAGTAGCATGTTGGCTGACAGTGACTTAGTCCACTGTGGTTATCTTTAGCTTACATGTCAAAATTAGCTAAAATGCTAATGTTAACCTCTTTGTGTTGCTATGGCTGGCCCTACTGTTAAGGAAATAATAGAAAAATAAGAACATTATTTAAAAAAAACAAAAAAACAGTTGATGGTTGTAATAAAAATATTAAAATAATAATAATATGAATAAATAATAATGAAATAAAAAAAATGTGTTGTCCTTGTTGGCAGAAGTTTACGTTTGTAGAGACTCCTAAAGACACAGATTAGTTAAAAAATGTTCTGATGCTCAACTAAAAAAGATTTAAATGAAAAAAAATAATTATGTCTCTGAGATAAAGAAATTATGACATAAAAAATTATGTCTACAGAAATTAAAATACTCAGCACATGACATGAGTTAGTCATGTTGATTAAACTGAATACAAAATGAAGCCGAGCTGCAGGTTGGGTCAGAAATGTCTCGCCGTAGCCAGGCGTTTCTCCCTTCGCTGCTAGCTCACTGATTGGCTGAGAGCAAAAAGGACAGACAGAAGTCTTTACTGGGAAAATGTAGAAATGATGTAAAGTTAATTTGCATGGCTTTCTGTTGGTAATGACTTCAAATTAATGATGCAAGAAAGACTGCAGTGGTCTCTAATCTCAGAATGATTAATCAACAAGGAGTCGGCACTTGATTTGTTTTGGTTGTCAAACAATCCGGCAAAGAAATCAAACTTTACTTTCGCTTTAATTCATTAGTAAAACACTGATGTATGTTTATGTGAAATTTAAATGATTGTTATACTTGATTACCGATTACCAGTTTTAAAGATATTGAATTTCATAAAGAACTGTCTTTATATGAAATGTTTGTGTATAAATATACATGTGCAGTGTAATGTTGAATAATGAAGAGTGTTCTAGCTGTGTCTGAGTTTATCTAGCTCTATTAATGGAGTCAGAAAGGCCAAATTTGAAACATTGTGTGTTGGCAAATGTTGAAAAGGTAAAACAAACAGCTGAGGTGTGTGTATGTGTGTATGTGTGTATGTGTGTGTAGGACCCCAGAATGGCTGGAACGACCCTCCAGCTTTGTCCCGAGCCCCAAAGAAGAAGGTAAGTCTGCATTCATTATTTATAAAAAAAATAAAAAACAACTGGGTAGTACTATTATCACTTAGCTAGCATGCTAACATTAGTGTTGCAGAAATTCTGCACTAATAGACAGGGGGGGGGGGTTTCCGCCCCCAGTTGTTGGACAGATTCTGTTCATTAAGATTCAAGACAGATTGGAGAAAAACACACAGTTCCTACCTGTTTGGTGTCTAGAACTCGGTTTAAAAGGCCAAACAAAACCCTAAATCTTCAAACAGCTCAAAGGCTCCAAAACCACAAATGGACCTACATGTAGTCCGGAAGGCACCTTTCCTTATTTGACCAGTCCAGGAGTTTTTAGATGCTGAAATAGAGCAAATTTTTTATTTTTATGATTTTAAATTTTTTTTTCCACAGCAGGTTCCACAGAACTACACCCCACCTGCCCCTATCACGGCTCCCATTCTGGCCCCGCTGGGTGCCGACCCCCAGGCTCAGCCCATGTCGTCTGGAGGCCCCCAGGATGTGCTGCAGGGTCTGCAGGGCCCCCAGGTCCCATACTCAGGCATGCACCAGACACAGCTCCCCAGTCAAAGCATGAACGCCTCAATGCCCAACTCCAACATGGAGGGCGCACCCGGAGCACCGACAGGAGACGCCATCCAGGTACGGACGTCTCGGGTCAACCTAACGACGACCTGAGGGGGAAGTTCCACTGGACCGGTCCATGTTGTCACGACATGAGAGCCGTTGTAGATAGGAAAAGATAAATGAATAAATTTCTAATCGTGGCCGCCGTTCGCTCCTGTCAGCCTCTGCAGTCGATCCCTGCTGAGAAGATCATGAAGAAGCCCATCCCTGACGAACACCTGGTGCTGAAGACGACATTCGAGGGTTTGATCCAGAAGTGTTTGGCCGTAGCTACCGACCCTGTGAGTCTGTCATGGACGAGCTCTTCCTGTCCTCCGTCTCTGTTTAACACACGTGAGCCTGTGTTTATCCGTCCTCTCCTCACAGCAAACCAAGAGGAAGCTCGACGACGCCAACAAACGCTTGGAAGCGCTCTACGACAAACTCAGAGAGCAGACGGTGAGTGTGAGTGTATCTCACTGCTGTGGCGACTTTGGTGCAAATGTTTCTCCGCAAAATGGCCGGAAGACGGTCAGATTGGATGGCGAGTATCTGTGCACATCTTTGACTTTGACTAGACCACTTTAATACATGAATTCATCTAAACTGCTATGTGAGAATTTTTGCAACTTTATATTGTTGTATATACTGTAAAGTTTATAAAATAAAAAAATAAAAAAAAAAATATTTATTTTTATTATACCAAAATAAATATACTTTTATTTTGGTATGATAAAAGTCATAAAGTCACACTCATATTATTTTGGTATAATATGACTTTATTATTGTATTATTATGACATTCTTCTCATATCATGACTTTATTATTGTATTATCACAACTTTTTTTCTGATATTTTATGATTTTATTCTCGTATTTTACAACTTTTTTATGGTAATAAGATCGTTGTATTACTACGATCTTCTCCCATTATGACTTTGTTTTCACATTTTGCGACATTGTTTTTGTATTATTACGACTTTTTTCTCATCTTTATGATTTAACTCTGGTATTTTGCAACTTTCTTGTACTACTTCCACTTTATTATGGTAGTATTATGAATTCATTCTTTTATTTTATTACTCTATTCTCATATTATTACAACTTTGTTCCACGACAAGATTTTCTCATAACATTATGACTTTATTCTCTAAATGAGAAATCCTTTTTTTTTCTTATCCTGCTCCTAATATCCCTCTATGAACTTCTGAAGGCAGTTTGATGCTTTGGATTTTATTGATTTCGAACTCTGCTGTTTCTCCTCCGCTCAGCTCTCTCCCGCCATCATCGGCGGCCTCCACAGCATAGCGAGGACCATCGAGTCTCGCTCCTACGCCGAGGGCCTGAACATCCACACCCACATCGTCGGCAGCAGCAACTTCAGCGAGACGTCCGCCTTCATGCCCGTGCTGAAGGTGGTGCTGACGCAAGCCAACAAGCTCGGCGTTTGAGGTCCGAGTTCGGTGCCGCCGGCCGCCCGTTTCACAGGGTGCTTCATTCGGTCGGCGACACGAACGACTCCTGAGACTTCTCAATTGTAACGGTCGGCTTTTCTTCGTGCCATTCGCGTTTTGTTTTTTTTTTGTTCTTGCTTTACAACGCAACTCAAACAAGCCATGCGGCCGGTCACGCTCGGTGGTGAAAGTAAATATTGAGTCAAATCAAGGGCTATTCAGAAAAATACCACACCAACCTTTACGTGGGCTGGCGAGTTCTGAACCACGGCTTTAAATCAGATGCGGCAATTAATATGCAAAACCTCTTTTTAAGGTAAAACTGTGTAAAAATTAAAAAAAAAAAAAAAACAGTCAGGAGTGATGGTGGTGAAAAAAACGGGACGTTTAAGAGCACGTCTGTGTTCCAACTCAGTGTTATAATGTCACAAATTAAAGCTAATATTAATTGTGTATTAATAGCAGATTTCTGCTGCATGCTTTTCGCTCACACTTCATTCAACAATGCGACAAGTTTTAGATTTAGGAAACTTTCGCTTGTTCGTCTTTATAATCTCTAATCTGTGCACTACATCAATGCTTCGATGCCTTCCAATCCACAAATTTCTTCTTTCTTTGTTTTTTTATTTTAATTTAGGTCCATAAAATTTGCAGTGAACCTTCAGAAAATCAAGTTGATAAACTTAAAACAAACTGGGCATTATGTAAACGGTGCCAGTTACTTTTTCACAAATCGAATGTTTGTGTCGTGATTTCACGTTCAGCTCGCTTACTTTCACCACTGCTGGCGCTGCGGTCAACACGTTGGACCAACACGTTGTCCAACGCAGCAGCAGCAGCAGCGAAGTCCCTCGTGTCGAGAATATCTATGTTTTTATTCGATCTGTTTTTTATTTTCGTCTTACTTTCATGTTTTTTAGCAGTGTAATCACGAGGCTCAACAGCGTGCAATGAACTTTACGGAAACAAGCTTATCGTATTTCAACGTATGCATGCTCTTTCACACACACACACACACACACTCGGCTCGGCTGTCTTTAAAGCGTTAGGAGGAAATTCTGTGCTGATTCATCGGACCTCAGAGGGAACCTGGAAGGAGGCTTGTACTTGATAATTCATTCCAGCAACGGTGAGGGCTGCTGCCTGATTGGTCGACCTCACTTTCTGTTCTAGGAGAAAACAAGTCTTTTTGTTTCTGACTGACTACAGGCAATATTTTCAATAAATAGTATTTATTTACAAATTACCTTATGTCTTTGTTTCTGTTTTTTATTTTAATTTTTTTTTTTAGTTTGAGCAACTGGAAATAATGATGTTTTGAAGTCGCCACCAGAATAGCGAGTCTCGGCTAAAAATTAGGGTGACGGCAAAAGTAAATCAATAAATATTCAAAACACCAGTGGGAACATGAATAAAAAAATGTTTTCCTATCAACTAAAAATTAAAAAAAATGTTATAATTTTAGTAATGAAATATGAATAAGCACATTATCTTTTGTGAGAAGCCTGTCTCGATAAAGAGCAGAAGCAAACTTCTTAGTTTAATTTTAAAAAATGTTTTTAATGTTTAGTCATATTTTAGTTTAATATAATTGCTTGTGTGATTTTTTTTTTTATTATTATTTTATTTATTTAATTAAATTTATTGTACATCACAGTATAAAATACATGGTAAGGGTACAATAAATAATCTTAAATCTATGTCTATGAGTAATTTTATGCTTACTAACAAAAGCAATGAAAAAGTCATATTTCTGTTCAAAGTTTTTGAAGTGCAGTCTGGAGTTCCAGTAATCGGAGATATATTTGGAGCCATAGTTCATATTGTTCTCTCTGGTTCATTCAAATTTATAAAGAAGCACATGCAAAATTACTATTGAGTCTAATAAACTCTATAAATCATACACAATTATACTTTTTATGTAAAATGTATATGTTCACATTTAATATACAGTCGTTGGATTCTAATGAGAAAATCATTTATGGCTTCAATATAAAGGATTTTTTTTTTTTTAAGTAAATTTATTTTAAATGATAAAAAAAAAAAATCATGGTATTACTAGCTTTATAATAACGTGATTCAGTGTTTTCTGTCCTTCACCTGCATTTCAAGAAGCTCCTGCTATAGAAAATAAATGAGCCAATCAGAAACTAGTCTGTGCCATCACTAGGCAGACTTTCTTCTTCTTCTTTGCATAAAAACAAGGTATTTAGAGAGAGGGGTGTGGAGCCCTGGGGCGCCCTGCTTCTTTTTCCGTCCATGTACCGGTTTGAATGCAGCCAAAGCGTCGGGAAAGATCAGCTCTCAGCAGGAGAGAGTTCATTTTCTACTAAACCGAACCCAACTGCACTGAAGAAAACCCACCGAACCCACTGAACCCAGGGACAGGTGAGCCCTCGTCCAGTAAAACACCCTCTTCCTCCGTCCTGAAGCAGGATAGAGGAACGCGACGTTTCGTGTTGGGACGTGCTTGTGACGTTGTTACGTCAGACTCCCTCCGTTTATCATTTAGCGGTAGAATAGATTTCTGTCGGTATGTTTCGACAATTTGAGCGTTAAAATGTGGTCACAGTAAAACTCACTCCAGATATGACGAGAACTGTCTTTAGAGCTGCAAGGAAACGCACTTCCTGTCCCCAAGTTTAATGGCTGAAGAGCAGCAGCTCAGGTTCAAATGTAATTAGCATAATGTTATCCTGCTTTTATCTGTCCTAAAATGTATTTTAATAATTAGTTTCATTGCAAAAAAAAAGAGGGATATGCAATATTTCTAATAAGAGATGCATTCAATTCAGCTCAATTTAAAAATACTTAAAGGGAAGTTAAAAAACAGAAGTATTTAATTCAACTCATTTCAAAACTACTTATTTAAGGCGAAATTCAAGGAAAGTACATTTGGTAGCAGTCAGTCTTGCAACGAATCTGATGACGCCTCTGACTGAAAAAGAGATGGGTGGAGCAGACAGCGCGACCTGTAAGCATTCTCATGTGGAAAACCCTTAAAGTCTCCTGCAGAGAAGAGGGATGTGGGCTTTGCTTCTGAACAGTCAACTCGCTTACATCTGAACGGAATAAAAAGGCTTTAATCCAAGGTGAAGAGGATCCAGAGAGCTGCTGTGCGTATAAGGAAATCACCCCAAAGATCTCCAAAGACTGCAGATCTAACCTGGACCTCTTCCAGCACCAGAGCTCCGCACTGGAGTTGAGGTAAAGGCTCATCAGACCTGCAGGGACCCAGGCCTTCATCGGTCACTTCTGTGATTGATGAAGGCAGATTCATCCATCATCATCAGGCCGATACAGAGGTTCAGATTCCATCCTCCGTCTCTCAAAGTCTCCTTCTTGTGTTCTCAGTTTCAGGTGTTATGTGTGTTAGATTAAAGTTTGATTTCCTTTGATTTAATGTTATCACCTGATTGCTGCTGCTGAATTAAGCTGTTGCTGAGCATTAGTTAAAAAAGAATGTGCATTTTATTTTTTGAGAAGTTGTGGACATTCAATTAGTGTGTCAGTGTGATGTTCTTCAATGTCACTGCAGTGGACGGCTAAGAGCCATTTTCTTGTGTTTCTTGTGGATTTTTATGATATAAATGCATTGAAGTGGTTCATTCAACACACTGCCAACTACTGGGCATCCACTGCAAGCGCAGGAAAATGTTTTTGTTAAATCCATTAAGGCAGACAGATGAAAAGGCAACTCAGGAATATCCAGTTTTTACTGCACAGGACTCTTGCAGGTAAAACGAAAAATCAAGTATCCCCTAAGGACTAATATGACTGATGTATTTTCCAAATAACAACTTTGTATTTGGAGAAAATTACAACTGATCACCTAGAGAAAATAAAAGAACAAAAAAATCCTGCCTCTTTTTGTGCTTTAAAAAAAAAAACACTTTGGAAAAAAAATCTTGACATAAAAAGAGAAAATGTACACCCGAAGATAAAAACAATACTGTGCAGCAATTTAAAAATGGCATTAAAGAAATGTACAGTTGAGAAAGATATTATACATATATAACTAGAAATGGATAAACGGAAGATGATATAAACACTTATTTGCTTTCTGTATGCTTTAAAGCTAACAAAGAGCTCATTATCTTCATGTGAAGTAATGCTGGGTGCGTGTGTGTGTGCGTGTGTGTGTGCGTGTGTGTGTGTGTGTGTGTGTGTGTGTGACATCAGAATGGTGAACATGTGGTGGTGCAGACCGCTGGTCCTCTTGCCTCCCTTCCTCTCCATGTTTACTGCTGCTGGACTTTGGGTCGTGTAAGTTCAACCTTTTTTTGACCTTTATTCAGAAAAAAAAATAAAGACTGAATGCCTCAATATTAAATAGAGATTGGACAAAAGAAAAAACAACAACTCAAGAATCAATATGCTTGATTAATACATTTTTATTTCTCCACAACACCAAACGCGTTTGGAGCGTCAGGCGTGTCTGGTTTACATTCAAAGTCTATGTGGAGGCGCGTTGAACCGTTTTGTCGCCTTGAGCGAGTCAGACTCTCCACACAGACGTTGAGTGCAAACCAGACGTGCCTGATGCTCAAAACCTGTTTGGTGTGAACGCACCATTAGTTAAAAAGCAGATCGGTTACTTTTATTGACTTTCTTTTTTCTTTTCCCTTTCACAAACTTTTTGCTGGTAAAAGCCGAGTAAGATGTGATGTATTTTTGAAGGGTGCGGCGCATCCTGTTCCTAACAGGCCTCTGTGCTTCTGTTCTGCCACCTTGTGCACTCAAACAGGTACTTCATGGCTCTCTACGATGGGAAAGTGCTGCCTCTGACCTCACCATACAGGTACGACTTAAACTCTCTGAGGGACAACCAATATTTACTCAGTGCAGCCCTGGAATAAGATCTTCTTTTGTTTTTGTTTTTTTATTTCTAGAAAGGGAAATCTATCTGCAAAACCTCCATACATAAGGTACACACTGCACTTGTCCTACATTCTCCTTTTAACAGTGAAGCCGGAGCTGCTTGCTGTTATTTTATCATACTTTGTGTTTTATCAGCGTCACAGGGAATTTCCCCCCTGCCAGCTGCTACTTCAGTGAGATCTTGAACCTGGCAGCGTTCGCAGGTAAAGAAACGCCGTTCAGATACAAAGGCCAGCCTGGGGGCGTCAGGCGTCGCCAGGCAACTTCTGAAGGCAATTGGTTGTACTCGGAGAAAAAAAAAGAGGCTGAATGCTTTTGCACACCGCACTTTTCAGTTTTTTATTTGTAAATAAAATAAAATGTTTAGCATCATGTATCATCTTCTTTCTACCTCACATTTCTACACCACTTGGTGTCGCTCTTTCATATTAAATCTAATTAAATATATTCATGTTTGTGGTTGTTGTTTGGCAAAATATCTAAAAGTTTAAGCGGTATAAATCCTAATTGTTCTATTTCGAATGAATTTTCTGATCATGATTGGTACACTGACCCCTGTGGCTCTTCCTGCTTTTACCAATCTTCTGTTTCAGCGTTTGTCATGGGCATCCTCAGGTACTTTCAGCTGAAGACCAAATTAGACAAGCGGTGGCTGAACATTTCCAGTGTGGTGTGTTTCTCCATCGCCTGTTTTGGGATGACGATTGTGGGAAACTTCCAGGTAACCGCTGATCATTAAGAAATCAACTCCAAATCCGGACTGTGACAGACTGACTCGCGTCTGTTTTTGCAGCTCTTTGAGATGATGTGGATTCACAACTTGGGCACTCTCCTGGCGTTTGGACTGGGCAACTTGTACTGCTGGCTTCAGACTTGCATCACCTGGAGAGTTAACCTGAACAACCAGGGGAAGGTGGTTGCTATCGGCCGTTTGGTGCTGTCTGCGGCCATCACTCTCTGCATGATACTGAAGTATGGTATCCTTCCACTCTGAGGTAGTACTGGGTAAAGGAAAACTTGCGACCCAGTCTCAGGTCTTCTCCAACCTCTAGCAGGTTTTCTTCTAGGATTGTCTTGTGTTCAGTTACATCCATCTTCCCGCCACCTCTAGCCACCTTCTCTGTCTCTGCTGAGGAAAAGCATGGTTCTGCTACCACCATCATTCACTGTAGGAATGGTGTGTTTAGTGTTTAGAGTTTCTTTTCCTTTACACAGGGTTGTAGGAGCAAATTCCTAAAGGTTCATTATAGATCTAATCTTTCCAGAGTACTTTCTTCCATATTTGCCTTCTTGCCTATAGACACATTGCAGTGTGACATCACAAAGATCCCGCCTCCCAGCTCACTGCAGGAGGACAAAATCCTGCTAGCTGACAATGACTGCCATTAGTTTTAGCTATCAATTTGTTAACATAATGCACTAAATCCTAAATGTGTGTGTGACACATAAAAGAAAAAGGGATACAGTGCTTTGCTACTAATTGTCAACATTACAACAACTAGGGAACAAGGTCAGGAAAAAGTTGTACCTTTAAAAAATAGCAAAGGAAAGGGAAGTACTGTAGGTCAGTTATGCTAGCTTGACTTTGACAATTTTACCAAGTAGGTGTGCTGCAGAATTTAGTGTTTTGGTTCAGTTACAAAATAAAGAAAAGGCGACCTACACACCAAATCCGCTGTAGAGCAGGTGTTTAAATTAGCTAATCAAACGCCGCTGTGCTAATCTACCGCTGTGGCAGATTAGCTACCGCTGTGGTAACTAATGGCAACAAGTCTGCGTGTAGCGCAGCCAGCACAGAGAGCAAGAAAAACAAAAAAAAATAATGTTTTGAGTTATTATTCAACGTTTTTTTGAGTTATTTTTCCTTTGCTGTGGCGGACTGAACTAAATAATAATACCTACATCTCCAGGTTTTATTCTATTAATAGAATTGTTCTACTGCGACTGCGCAGCTATGGGTGGCAAGTAAAAGAAGTCTTTTCCCTCCAGTGTTGTGCACACGTGGGAAATTGCCAGATGTAAACCATAACATGCAACTTGTCTATAGTGAGAAAAAAAAATTACATTTCTTAGCTCCAATTTGTTGATCTGAGACAGAGAATAGTTTACTTGGGAGGACATTAATTAGCCTGTTGGTTATTAGCAGAAATATTCTAGGATTCTTTTTAGTTTACCAATGGTGGGCATCACTAACTAAAACGTTAATTAGGCTAACTTTTTACTAACAAGTTAGCTCTGAAGCTAGTTAGCTAACTAGCTAGCTTCAAAGTTAGTTAGGCTAATTCTGAAGTTGTTGTGTAAACATTAGTTTACACAACAAACATTAGTTTAAACATTAGTTTACACAACAGCCAAGTAAATTTAGAAAAATTCATGTAGGGGAACATAAGTGGGGTAAACGTTTTCCAAATTATTAAAAGGGTTAAATCGCTGAATGAAAAATTAGCTCCGCTATTAGTGCATTAGCAGCCCCCCAATGTTTGCTTTTTGTCTTAATGTTGTATTTGTGAGATTTAATGTTCAGTAATTGCCTTCCCGTCTTCATCCTTGACTCGCCCGATGCAGCCTTGGCTGTTATCCCCCACATGCACACGGTTCGCTGCCAGTGGGCCGTGGTCATGCTCTTCCTCATATACATCAGCACTTTTGCCATCGACTTTCGTCACTGCCGCTTTGAGGTGGTGTGCAGAGACACGGTGGAGCGTCAGAGTCGGCGTGAACATGCTGATGGCTCCAGAGAGTCGCAGCCAGAGCTATAGGAGTGCCACAAGGTCTTGTGTTTGAACACCTGCAGATGGTGAACATATCTCACTATTCAAGTTGGTTACAATGTCATGTTACAATGTTATGCTTTGTATTAATGTTTCACATATATATTTTTTTATCTTCATGATATACTTTGAGATGTCTTAATAAGATACTTGATACAGATTCATGTCTACATCTAAGGAAGTTTAGCTATTTCTTCTAACTGGTGCTGATCGCCGCTAAGCTGGATGTGACACTATGATCCTGCACTGATGGACAGCAGACAGGCAGGCTTGTATAACTCAGATTGAATCTGAGTCGCGGTGTGAAAAAAATTAAATATGTCAGGAACTTTAAATGTATCACAAATTCAGGGCAGAATAGAGGACATTTGGTGGTTTGGTATCATTGAAATTGGAGACATGGGGTTGAAGAACAATGTGTGAGCTCTAAAAATGTTTTTTGGATTATAATGTGTGAAACTGGGGACGAGTAGACGGAGGAAAAGTAGAACTCATGAGGTGATGAGGTTCTGGACTGAATCCTTTGAAAATGTTGACCTCCTTGATATAGGAAGTCAACATCTGGCTGGTTTAGCCTTGGTAAAAATATCATACCACCAAACTGGAAGAGATTCCAAACAAATAGATTTTACATTTTTAAAAATATAAAGTGTTCAGTTAAGTTGAGATTTTCATGATTTTTTATTTTTGATTACAAGAATTTTGATTTCCATTCTCTTTTGTTCTTTATGTGTCATATATGTGAAAGGTTCATTGATTTCAGCAGATCAGATCAAAAAGTCCAACTCGGACTCATTACACAGGAAAATATTTCAGATGTTTATGTCAATCATTCTGGCTTACAGCTACGAAAAGCTAAAAATCAGTTTTACTAATTCTGAGTATTATATACAGAAGACAAATAAAAAATAAGTAATTGACTCCTTCCACATTGAGGAGAAAACCACAAAGTTATTAAAGCCGGATGTTCCATTGATGTATCCAAGCGTATTAGGTAGGGTAGAAAGTTGAGTGGAAGGAAAAAGTGTCTGAGTGTAATAATAGGGAATCTTTTATTCTTTATTGTATATCCGTGACTATTTAAACCTGGTTCGTACAACATTTTATGTATCACAACGACACTGAGTAGCTGTTAGCTAAAAACTCATTTCTGCTTCAAAGCGAAGATGCCGACAGTTTCCTACTAGTAAAAGTTTAGATATTCAATCATAGCATACCAGAGTCTGGTCATAAAAAAACAAATAAAAAAAAACTGTTCAAACTAAAGAGACGCAGGAGTCTTGTGTGACAGAAGGTGTTTATTTCTGGTTTAGTACCGACTCCGTTTACACATTTGATCGTTTTCCTCCTCCGTTACAGGCGACACAGATGGCAGGCGTTAAGACAGACACCGTCCGCCTGCGGTGGGGTTAAGACTTTCACACTCTGGCAGGAAGCGAGCGCTTCCCGCCGGCGCTGCGGCGGAGTGCTTCTACACAGTGATTCTACGCTCTAAAACACGACCAGAGGTCCCGACTGAAGCGTCTCGTGGTCGCACAGGCAGACGACGTTTTACAAAATGGGAACGGTTACATCACTCTCGTACACAAACAGCTGGAAAGAGGCAGTCAGAGACACGGTTCACCTAAAAGTTCAAACGTCAAGTAGTAACCTCACAGTTTCTGCGATTGTACAGCACCTATCCACAGTCTCGCCGTCCAGGTCGGGTTGCCATGACACTGACCTCCCGCTTCAGGTCGTTACATCACACTGTACAAATTAAGAAGGCATTCCTGCCGTGATTTCAGGGATACAAACGCCAAGCAAAGAGCATTCAGCTTTTCCACATTTTGTCAAACTTCTATGGATTATATGGAATAGACCAACAAAAAAAAAGAGGAGCAAATACTAGTAAAGTGGAAGCAAATAAACATTTTTAGCAAATCTATTCATCTGTTTTACTCTGATACCCTTAAATAAAATTGCAATGGACAGAGAAGCTTTTACGTTTTGGCCTAAAATTATTAATTTTGCAGCACCTTTTACATAAATTTGGGATTCTTTTTTTTTACTTTATTTTTGCCATAACATGGTCTTGTAAAAAATTTTACAAGACACACACATAACCTTCCCTTTCCTCTGATTTGCAGTGGTTGGTCAGAAAAGGATGAAACTGAAAATTAAGCGATTGGTCCGATATGCAGAAAAGTTCAAATGATTGGTGAAAATTGCAAGGACGACGACTGAGTTTGCATTCGTAACATCTCCCTGGAGAGACTGAGAAATCCAGATGCTCTGTGAAGGTGTCACAGGTTCGTTAGAGAACAAACAGGGTTGTAGTTGTAGAGATATTTAAAGAACTGTTTAAAAAAAAAAAAGCCACACAGCTTAAAGAGCAACAATGCAAACCATTCTGAAAACATCTCCCAGGAAGAGGAATACTTATTCAAGGCTACATAATTAGCCATACAGTGAACAAAAAAAAATAATAAAAAAAAGTCCCAGTTCCTACCAACAGTCAAAATCAAGAACACCAGAGTAGATTAAAAAAAAAAAAGAAAAAAAAAGGAAAGTCAGGGATGGTAGAGGAGAAGCGGACTGGGTCAGCGTTAAACTCGCCCCGTCAGCTGAAGTTGACTAAAGGAGGTAATGAGGTTGTAGTGAGCGCTCTCCTCGTCCGTCAGCTCCATGTTTCCGGGCCGGACCACCAGCAGGACGTTCAGCCCGGCTTCCTCCGCCGCTTTGGCCTCTGCAACCACAAAACCACGGGTCAGGACGGGTCGGACGGTTTGACCCAAGCTTTCACCGCGAGGCCTGAATACGACGGCAGCTCACCGTACGTTTACGACACAGTCAGGAGTTTTTCAACGTGAACTTGGACAGATTACACTGTAGATTGAAATATAACAACACCTGAAGCCTCTTAATCTGACACCCAGCCCGGTACCGGTCCCAGAGTAGCATAGTCACATAGTGAAGCGAAAGTATTAAAAATATTTGGTTTTCACCTTGATGACAAAAATTATTACAATCCAAAGAGACATTTTTGTTCATCAGTCCAGCTAAATAAAGCAACTTGGTGTCACAAATATTACCTCACTTTTTGAAAAAAATTTAAAATACATATATTTTGGTAAATATCTACTACAGAAAATCTGCTGTAATTTTTATTTGGCAACTATTTTATTCATCTTTTTATGTTTTAATATAAATTAAAAAAATGTTTAAAAATGATGGCTACATTTTCTTCTATTAAATGTAGACATTTGCAAAAGGTTTCCTTCGAACAATTGTTCGAAGAATAACACAAACAATTGTTGTAAATAAATTGGTTGGTACTTTTAGTGTCATTCTGTTACTGAAATTAAATACAATCACTCCATGAAAAACTGGAAATTAGCCCAAATCTGAATTTGAAGTTATATCAATTTTTAATTTTTTTTTAAACTTCATTTGTTTCTTAATAGTTTTTAGTCAATGTTTTTCAGAGCATAAAGCAGCAGAACAGACAGGAAGCCGGCGTAATCGGCTCCTCCGGTCCAGCTGGTGCAACATGGCGTTGCGGCGAAGCGCGGCTCACCTCTGCTGACGTCGGTGAGGAAGGTGATTTCTTCCGGCTGACAGCCGATCCGCTCGGCGATCCTCTCGTAGCTCTTTGAGTCCACTTTGGCTCCTATCGTGGTGTCGAAGTGGCCGTCGAAGAGCTGAAATCACACACAGGATCGGAACAGTTAGGACAACAAGCCGGTCAGGACTTCGCGGAAGCAAAAAAACCCCCAGTCAAGTCTAGATGAGAGGCTCACGTCTAAAACGTCTCCTTCCACCGAGTAGCCGAACAGGAGCTTCTGGGCCTCCACGCTGCCAGAGGAGTAGATGTAAACCTTCAGGCCGCGTTCCCGCCACATTTTGACCGACGGCACCACGTCGGGGTAGATCCTGTTCGCAAACGGAACACACGCACACACACACACGACGTCGTCAAGACATGTAGTCATTTTAAAATAAATATATTTCTTTTTAAGTCTTGGGAAGCGAGCGAACACATCGGCGTACTTACTCGCCTTTGATTCTCCCAGACGTGTATGCTGCCCTCCACATGTGGCCCTGCAGCTGCTTGAGCGCCGTGGACTTCCTGTCCGCCGCCATCTGCCACATCACGCTCTCCACCACCTCCCTGATGGCCTTCTCCTCGTCCGTGTGGACCGTCTGGTCCACGGTGTGGACGGGACACGCCCGGTTCTGCCTCATGTCCTCTTCGATCTGAAAGGACAGGCCGGGCGTTTAGAGGGTCTGTTAGATCGAAGCGCAGGAGAGCAGTCAGCACTTCCTCCTCTGTTCAGTCGCTGAGTGTTTTCCAGATCTCCAGTGATTCTCAGTGTAATACACGACGCACGCACCTGCTTTTTGAGCAGGTGGACATCTTGTTTGCACTCATCTTCCTCCCAGTGCGTAGACAGATGATCCTCAAGATGCTCTCTGATATAAGGAAACAGTATGTCCTGAAAAAAATAAAATCACCAATACAGAAAATTAATTGTTTGTATTTCTTTTTTTAAAAAAACATTATACTATGGTGCGTTCAGGCCAACTTGGTCTTGATGCTTCTTAAGTAAAATACAAAGGCAATTGGCAATTCCCAAGGCAACAGACGTGACTGGGTAAAATAACAAAAGGAAAACAATCTCTAAAAGGGGCTTGGTTGATGACGTCACGAGAGAAAAACGCTATTCACGTCACTAATCGTAGAACGTGAAGCTAGCATAAGGGATCTGCATGATTTCTGAGCAAACAATAAAAGCAGGAAAGCTAAAAACGAAATATAAAGACATTTATATATATATATATATATTTTTTTTTTTACCGAAAAACAATGTTTTACTAGGAGCTAGTCGGTGCCAAGAAGCTGTTAGCACAACAACTAAATCTTCTTTGAACAAGACTGTAGATTTAAACAAATAAAACTCGCCTTAACAAACGTGATTGGCGTAGTGGTTCCCTCGATGTCCAGTAAAAGTGCAGTGGTGCAGGCAGGAATCGAAACCGAGGCCATTTTTGACCCGAGCGTTTACCGTTGGCAGTGGGTTAGCTGACGTTAGCTAAGCTAGCAGCAGCAGTGCTATGTTACAGCCCGGCGGCTCCCCTCTCTTTCCGCGTCTCCGGGCCGGACAGGTGGAACACGGTAGAGTTCAGCAACAAAACACGGTAAACCAGGAGTTTACCTCTAACTGACTGAAGACGCCATTACCCCGCAGTTAGCTACCACACAAAGCTGTGACCAGCTCACATGTTCTGCTCTGTCACTTCAGCCTCCAGTCCAGCAGGTGGCGATATTATCCCCTTTGACGTCAAGGTAGACGCCATATTGTGAGTGGTATTTTGTAATCTATCTATCTATCTATCTATCTATCTATCTATCTATCTATCTATCTATCTATCTATCTATCTATCTATCTATCTAAGCATAATATAAATTAAATACAGGGTTATGTTTTCACGTATTTATTCCTGTTAATAATTATGATTTCCCGCTTACAGCTGACTAAAAACGACATTTAGCTATGTTTTTTTTTTTTTTTTTGTAAAATAATAAAACACGACTGCCACCCTTTCAGCAATATTTTAACACAAAAAAAAAATTAAATAACTTGGTAGTAACCCCTAATATGTTTATGTGCGTTTGTATTTTTTAAGGTTAAACCTAGCTCAAGTGTTTTGTTGTGTTTGTCAATTAACGGTGTTTTTAGTACTAAAACGAACATGCAATACTGTATACAAAATTATCTACTGAAATAGACTAAAAGTTAACTTCTTTGGGCTTCTCTTCACCAAACTGGAACAAACGATATGGCGGACACTCTGACGTCTCGTTTGTAGTCCGACTAGAAATGCACCCTATGCTTATACATTATAAACCATTTTGTAATGACGAAACAATCACATTTGACGTCATTTTTATTATTATTTTTAGATTATTTTTCAAATAGGTATGCTAATCAACATAAGACTCTCTTCTTTATTTATTCTC
This sequence comes from Alfaro cultratus, assembly GCA_903066825.1. Classification (NCBI taxonomy): domain Eukaryota; kingdom Metazoa; phylum Chordata; class Actinopteri; order Cyprinodontiformes; family Poeciliidae; genus Alfaro; species Alfaro cultratus. Next base: position 71,828 of record CAEFZX010017907.1, read on the forward strand.
ACATTTATTTCCTGTATTTGTTTATAGAAAGACAGCTGATTTTTTTTCTGACATTATTGGGCTTTTTTTGCTAACTGTTTTCAATAATTACACTGTTCAACGGAGTGTTTCCGTTAACACTACGGACCGAAAGATGGCGCTGTTCAGCATTTCACTTTGTTTACTGACGTGTTTCGAAAGCGCAGAAGGAGTCACTGCGATGAAAACAAAACGACGCTCAGAAATTAACCCTTAAATCTATATATAAAAAAACTCTCTTTCCTTCTGAAACGCTTCCGTTTATTTTACTTTAGCCCGTAATAGATTTTTTTCAAGCGGACTTTGAACGCCTGATAGGGATCAGCTTTGTTCTTCAAGCACACTTGATAATATCCATCCTCTAGCTGTCAGCTTTACCGTTAGCTTAGCTTCTTCTCGCACTGTACTGTTTTGTGTTGCCTTCCGGAGCCACTTTCGTTGGAAGCAGGTGCGGATAGATTCGCGACATGTCGGAAGATTATGAATTCAGCGAAGACCCGAGCATGATGAGAATGGAGGAGGATGGGGAGGGCAACTGTGACGATCCCATGTCCGCCTCTGGGGACTGTGGCCTGATGGGAGGAGAGGCCGACGGATCGAAGATTGATGCTAGTAAAAATGAGGAGGATGAAGGGTATGTTTACACATTTACTGTTTATGATATGTTAATCTCGTTGAGCTGTATGTCATGGTTTGTCACCTATTCGGATTCCTAATGAACAACTTTTTCTGCTGGCACCTAAACACATCTGGAGAAAGAAAAAAAAAAGTGTGCGTTTGTAATAAAATCTAAAAACTAGTGTTTTATACAGCTTTACATACAACAGTTTGACTTCACGGTGCATGGATGGGCTTGTTTTGCTCCTTAAGAATATGTTTGATAGAAAAATTAGTCAAAGTCATAAATTTGCCAGAAGCAAATGATTATTTTCTATGATCAAATTCATAAATTTACAATATTCAAACTAGGATTTTCTCAGACATTACAAAGTCACGTTGCTACAACCATATTTATTGCATTACTATCCACGTTGCCTTTTGCAATTACATTATTATTATTTAGTGTAATGACAACTGCAGTACAGTAAATAGTGCAGCACTAAAGGAAGTGGGCTATTTTGTTAACAGGAAGATGTTTGTTGGAGGACTCAGCTGGGACACGACCAAGAAGGACCTGAAGGATTACTTCACAAAGTTCGGGGAGGTGGTGGACTGCACATTAAAACTGGACCCTATGACCGGGCGCTCACGGGGCTTCGGCTTCGTGCTCTTTAAAAATCCAGAAAGCGTCGAAAAGGTATCCCTTTGCTGCACTTTTCTAGAAATTTTGTTGTGCATCTTAAATTTGTAAAGCAAAATCTTCAATTTTTAAAAATTTTTTTAACACTTTATTTCTTTAAAACCTAGTTTGGACTTACTGTTGGTGGTATTGGAAATATTTCACAATGGAAACGTCTTAAGATGTTTTGACACCATCTTTGCAGTGGAGGACACATCACTGGAGCTCATTTTTCATTTAGCGCTTTTGCCAACTTTGAAAACATTTAGTGCACTTAGCTCCCCCCCCATGTAATTTTTCCTGATGAGCTCTAAAGTGCTAATTTACTTTGTTGTTTTATAAAACTTTAGTTCGACATCTGTGTTGAAATTTTGCTTATCGATTGTTATGGTGGTTGTAGTACTTCAAGGGCAGATATAATTTCAGTTGAAGTTAGCATTTTGACATTAGCCTATGCTAAACATCATGTTGGTGTTACACTTTATCATTATCTTCTGCTAAATATCATGTTAGTGTAGGACTTTAGCATTAGCTTTGGCTAAGTGTAGTGTTGGTAGCGCTATAGTGTTAATAAAACTAATATTTATGATAAATATTTTAATCTTAGCTCAACTAATGTTTTAGTGCCCGTTACTGCATCTCTGCAGAGTTGCATTTATCTTCTTTGTATTTATTTTTTTCTGAGACTATAATATTAATCTAATGTACTTGGTGTTTTCTTAAAGTGGTTCTTATGTTAAACATGCCTTGAAAGGCTCTATTTCTTTTCTGCTGTTCCGTCTGCTTTCTTTCCATGAAGGTTGCCTCGCAGAAGGAACACAAACTCAACGGGAAAGTGATTGATCCCAAAAAAGCAAAGGCCATGAAGAGCAAGGAGCCTGTGAAGAAGATCTTTGTAGGTGGGCTGTCCCCAGACACGCCCGAAGAGAAAGTCAGAGAGTATTTCGATGCCTTTGGAGAGGTTTGTGGTCTCCTAAGTTACAAAATGTTCCTGTGTTATTTTTCTCAAACCCACTGGATGCCATGTCCGTGCTGTAAAATAATCAGGTGGAGTCCATCGAGCTTCCCATGGAGACCAAAACGAACAAGCGGCGGGGCTTCTGCTTCATCACCTTCAAGGAGGAGGAACCAGTGAAGATGATCATGGAGAAAAAGTACCACAATATCGGGCTCAGCAAGGTTCCATCTGTCTTTTTTTTTTTTGTTTTCTTGTAGCTTCATAAATACCTGCTATTAGCGTCATTGAAAGGTACAATAAACAAGTGTGATTGACTCCCTCAGTGTGAGGTGAAGGTGGCCGTGTCCAAGGAGCAGTACCAGCAGCAGCAGTACTGGGGAGGCAGAGGAGGATACTCGTCCAGGTCTCGAGGGAGAGGTGGGGGTGAGTTTCTCACGGCAGACCTCCAGCTCCACCTGGTGGTCAGTTCAGGGAATGGAGCAGACAAGCAGCACATGACCCAAAACAGATTTATGAGAACTAATCTCATAGTTAATAATGTATGAAAGGAAATTTTGTTTACAGAGGTTTCATAGTGCATTTTATTTTATGGTTTTGGTCCTGTGTGGTTTTTATTTGCTTTTTTAAATTTATTTATTTATTGTCTTTAAGTGTTTTGTCTTATTTTTTTATATTTAAGATGTTCCATTGCTAAATGTTCTTACCAAAATTAAAGCTTATCAGTCTTTGAGAGGGTGAACTTGCATCATTTTTGCCATTAACGGCATTTTACTTGAAAATGTTCTCAAAGCAACAATATTATTGATTATCACGATAATTTCTGGTAAAATGTATTGTCCAGCAGAATCTGCTGTCGTGAGAAAAGAATAATTGCTAAAATTAATCAGTTACTGCACTTAAAGAACATCATATTATTCCTATTTATACTATTCTGAATGTCATGCTTTGTAATATAATCTTTGTGTTTTACACTTAAATTGTCAAATTATGTGGTTGAAACATAGAATTTCAGCAGAGCCACAGTAAAAACACTATTTTTTTTATTATCCGTTTTAGTTGTTGCTAAAATAAAGTTCATATTTGAAGTTTGGCTGGCAAAAAAAAGAAGAAAAAAGCATATAGATGATCTTTTATTAATACATTGTAGTCTGTGTTATTTGCCTGCAGGTCCCAACCAAAGCTGGAACCAGGGTTATGGTAACTACTGGAATCAGGGATATGGGAATTATGGAAACTATGGTTATGGCAATCAAGGATATGGTGGCTATGGAGGCTATGATTACTCTGGTTACAACAATTATTACGGCTGTACTGACTACAACAGTGAGTATTTGTGGCTATATCGATACGCGTATTGCCGTTGCCGAGGCAACGCGGTGTGACGGCAGGTTGTGGCTGTTGCAGATCAGTCTGGTGGATATGGGAAGTCACCACGGCGTGGTGGTCACACCAACAGTTACAAACCGTATTAAAGGGACAAACCCTCCACTTCCAAGTAGGTACGTACCACCAACCGCATACTGTTAAAAAACTTCAATTAGCTTAAAAAAAACTAAAACTTTGGTGTTTTTATAATATTTGTGTAATTTTGTTGTTCTTTCTTGTGTTTTTTCTTAAGTGCTTTACAGTAGTGGTAACGTAAAAGGCTCTTGTGACAATTATTTAAGAGCAGCCGAATCTTCCGCTGCCTCTATTTTTTTATTTTTTTGCAACCTTCTTTTTGTCGTTGTTGTTGTTTTTCTTCGTTTTAAACCGTAAAGTTAACAGGTAAACTACTGCTACTACAGTAAAATGGATGCCAAAGTTAAGGATGTGCAAAAGGAAAACAGAAAAAGGAAAAAAAGAAAGAGTGTGTTGTGTCCTAACTCTGACATACCTTGTTTGTACCTGCCAGCGGAGCTTCCTTGCAGGCCATGAGCTGACTCCCAGATACTCTCAGGGCCCGCTCAATGCGGACCGGGTATGAGAAGCATACGCTCTCGAATGCTGCCGTTTGGTATGGTCTTACAACATCCTGTATCCGCATTTCTAATCTAAAGAAAAAACAAACAAAACAAAAAAAAAACAATTAAGGGACACGTCCAGCTTTGTCATCTTTCTTTCCATTTGTTTCCTTTATTTATTTTATAAATCTATATCTATTTTTTTCTGCGACTGTCTTTTGTAATGTAAGAATTAAAAAATCTACACATGTAATTGTGGTTTTTTCACAGGCCCTTACTCCCCCACAAGTAACGATTGATAACGTATGAACAAATAACGATTTGCTTTCCTAAAGGATACATTCGTCATTCTCTGGATTTTCCAGTTCCTAATGTTAACATATGTATTTTTTTTTAAAAGAAAATGCTTGTTTCTTTATTTAGCTAAAGTAGTCCATGAGCTTAAGCCTGGTTTGGACTCTACTGTGTTGGGGGATAAAGTGCTTTTAATTTGTGTAAATGTATTGTTCTTGTTTTTGTTTTACTGACAGCGATGGAAAAGACTCCTCTTTTTGTTAACTTTCCCTGTAACACATTTTCTTCTTATATCCATTGATTAAAAAAAAAACCCCACACACAGTCAAAATGTCACAATTCCAGAAATTTGCATGTAATGCTCACCATAATGTGTATCTTTTGACCGATCTGAACGTATTTATTTATTTATTTTTTTCCCATTTAGTATTTTGACTTCTTCGTCAGGATCCCTAGTTCAATTTATACACATTTTAAAGCTGTAAAACTGTTAAAAAATAACAGGGGATTCTTGTCTTTCTTTAGTAGCTGAAGACTTGTCGCTCGTCCAATGGCTGACTTGTTCCTGTTTGTTTCCCGCAGGCTTCGGCGGCGAAAGCGTCGGCCACAGAGACGATCCAGCTAAAGACATGGCTAGTTTATGAAAGCAAAAGGACGACTGCTTTGAACCCACCGTACATTTCTCCTGTATTTACCCAAGTATTTCAGTGTCCTTTTTGGAGTTTGTGTTTTTTTTGTTTTGTTTCTTTTTGCATTCGTTTAGGTTTTCTCGCGTCTTCGTTCTTTCTTGGTTTTGTGGTTGAAGTTCTCGCTGCTTCGCGTCGTCCCGACCGGCGCTTGTAGAGACGGCGGCAAAGAGACGAGATCACAGTTTTACCTACTTTATGGTGTTCATCAGTCATATAATACAAATATTCTTACAGAGTTTGACATCCATAAACGTACATTATATACACGTGATGTATCGGACATTAAAATAATCAAAATAATAATAAAAAAAAAAACAACAACCAAACAAAAGCTCTCGTCTGTGTTTGTTGAAGAACATGGATCAAATTGGTTTTGCGTTCATCTGGAGTGTCATGGTTTCATGCCAGCAAACTTAATTATTATTATATTTAATCTCTCTTTTTTTCCCCCTCAACTTCACATCATCATAGAGACCTTAGTGGATTGTCATGCGCTGTTTAAATTTAAATTTACATACACATCTCTGAGATATAAAACAACACGCTTTATGTGTGCAAATTAGTTGTCTGGTGGCGATTGCCTCCGCTTCGGGGGGTGAGGGGAGGTCAAAGGTTAAATGACTTTGGTGGCAGCAAGGATTATGAGTATCAGGATGATCAGCACAATCACACCGATTAGGATCATCATTTTAATGTTCTTCCACCAGTACTTCCGGGCGACCCGCGTCGACGTTCTCTGGAAGGAGTCGGCCTGAAAAAGCAAAAAGAGCGAATTTGTAACGAAGCTGTTGTGAAGGAAGGACATTTTGTCAGGGTTTGAGAAACTATATCCTGGGACTTTTCCCTTGTTTTCTAATGTTACAACCACAAACTTCAGGATGTTTTCTTAGATTTGTTGTGATAGACAAACACAAGGTGTTGTTGTTTTTTTTCTTTCATCTTTCTACAGATATTTTGGGGTTGTCCTCTGCCTCTTTGCAATCACCCTAATCTTTAGGTTCCCGCAAAGTTAAGTTGGACAACTTCAAAATGTTTAGCACCGTGAAGTTTAGTAAAATACCCAACAAGCACTGCACTCCGAATACACTAAAAACAAATGTCTATTGTCAAATAAGTCGATGACAAAAGAAAACAGCCACTGACGTTCAACATATACCAGGATTGGCTACAAATCATTTTAACAACTAAAAACTATTAGTTAATTTAATTGACTCTCCTGTTACTAAACATGAGTTTGACAAAATCTTTGCGACAATATTGCATTTACTAATTTTTAAATCTATCTGAGTGACAAGGCTGCCACAGATTCACCAGCAGATGTCACTAGTGAGAAATGAATGAACCACCGAGTCATGAACCTTTGGGCGAAGCAGTGAGCCAGAAGCTTCATTGCTTCACGAGGCTTCATTTGGCCATCACTACCGGCAACTGCACTCCACCTGTTTTTGAGGCTTCTTATTGTGAAATACGTAAGTACCATCATAATACTTCTGTTTCAAAATAACTGCATGATAGTTTACTGCATGTGTACAAGAATGAAGCAAGCTAATGGGTTTATACTACAGGACAAGTTGGCTTTTGTCTGCATAGTTTGAAGAGTTTTTCACTTTAGCTCCTCAAGTGGTTGTAGCAGTGGTGTCCAAAGTGTGGGCCAAGGGCCATTTGTGGACCATGGAGTGATTTTGTGTGGCCCCAGACAACAAGTGTGATACAAATGAGCTCTAGTGCCGATATATTCAAATCTGAATTTTAGATATGACATATTTTTTTCTTGTACTTTGTGGACTTTTTGCTTTCGATTTAGTCGAATAGGAAGCAGGTCCACAAACATTTAGCAACTTTTACTTGGTTCACCAATTCACCAAACTCGACTGACTGCTTTTTAAAGAAAGACAGAAAACCATCGGCCTGAAAAATGTAGGAAACTTCACATTTACAGATCCATATGATTTAGAGATCCAATTTCTTTATGAATCTTTGTTCATTTTACTAAATGTATTGTTTGTTTCATTTATTTAGGAAAAAAAATAAAACATTTCTGTGGCACTTTTAACATGAGATTTTTGGTCCACCTGGCAAAACGTTTGGGCGCCTCTGTTTTCCTAAGATTACGTTCTGTTGGAAAACTGGTTCCTTTGGGTTGGAATCAGAAAAATGCTTCTTCCGCTTGGTTAATTTGATGTGATTTTCCAGAGCAACTCTAAACTTCTAAAAATAACAATTCAATAATTTATTTTCAGTGAATAAATGAAATGCAGCGTTCTGATAGGCTGCCACTGGGTGCCATAACCTTAGCCGCCAATCAAAGCAGCCAAAGGAAACAATAGCATTTACAAGAAGACACAATTGTTTCTGCTGCTTTGGAGGAAGTCAGAATGTTTAGTTTGGAAGTGGAACTGAATGAAATTTGAATTCCTCCTGTGAGAGTTTGGTGCTGCCTCACCAACATGACCGCTCGTCACATTGGGCCAATAATAAACTGCTTTGTTTACATTCTGACTGTTTTCATGAAAATAACACAAACAGCACTGTACGGTCACTGTTGGCGATGATGTATCATCAGTGTTTGAATATATTAAAATACAGGAAAGTGTGATAGCGTATTAGGGAGTACAATTCTCAGGAATTCTGTAGAAAAGCAAGGTCATTTCTGAGATTAATTGCAAAATTTCTACGTTTTATGGTGGCGACTTACTCCTTTCTTATATATATATCTGCATTGGTCTTAATACGGCGTTGTAGAAAAGTATGGTATACCATTACTGTTCAAAAAATACTATTATATGGGATTCCCAGCATGACACTGTGCTGTAGTTTGACCTCTTTTTCCTTACCTACAGAAGTTATTTAATCTAAACTAATCCCAAAATGAGATGATTACCATGACAATTTATGATGTTGGATTCTACTCTCTTTTGACTAAACAACTTAAAATGGATCTTTGTTTTGCAGTTTAAAGTGCTCACATCGGGGCAATGTATATTTCTGCAACCAACATGTGACATGTCTGTTTCCTGACGGTCGAAATAATCAGTATGATTACAATGTTTTACCTCTTGAACACCTGCAAAACAGAGGGTATAATAAAGTAAAAGTGTGTGAAAAAAATTTCCACCTTATTCCTACAACCCTGGATGCTTTGCATAAATTTAGTGGCTTACTTCCGGATCACCATTCTAACGTGTAAGCTGTATCTCCCTCTTGTAGAGCAAATACAGATTAAATCTGATTTTTGAAGAAGTAAAAACGTCTGCACCTTAAAATTTGATGGCATAGACAACGCTATTAAAAGCTTAAAAGATTTGGTGAATATCTGACCTCTGATTACGTTGGTAGTATATTTAACTCTGTTGCTATGACCAGAGAAGTGAGGCAAAGTATGTGCTAGCAGTACAGAACTGTGCCTTGACTACACTGAAGTGTCTGGATGCATTGATGAGTTGCCTTTAATCAAAGGAAGTGCATATGTAACTTGCTATTTCTGAACACAGTATCATATCTGATCTGTTCTCTTAATCATATTTCCAGCTAAGCATTTCTTCTCTGCTGATCGGTTGTAGATGGAACTCAGGGTTTGGTTTTGTTTTTGGGTTTTTTTCCTTCTCTGGGCTTTTGGCTGATAAAATGCATGAAGTAAACATACAGGCTTTTTGGGTATGTGGAACGACACGACCTTTAAATTTGATTCTTCGTCGAAAACCCGACCAAACCTGATCTGATCACAGAACGAATCTCATTTCCACTTTGGGTGCAAGTTTGACACACACTTGTTACACGTGAAGGTGTGAGTGGCGCCGCAAGGAACATGATGCTTGTAACTGTTTTTATATCAAAACAGACCAAATGAAGGAGACGTTCGGCAAAGCGCTCTGTCCCCGTTGGATTGAGATTCAGATTAGCTTTACTTTGGTAAAATTCAAAACAGGAAAACAAAATCCAGTGTTATTTTACAAGCCAATAATTCAGCATAATAATTTGTCCTTGGAATCATTATGTCCTATGGAAACACCCAAGTGTCAAAAACCTAGCTTTGGATTTGAGGTCAGAACCACTGACATTGAAACGACTCCACAACATGATGATGCCATCACCAAGCTTGTATATATATATATATTTTTCTCTCTCTCTCTCAATTTCTTGTTCAGGAAGGCCTCCTTTTGTGTTGGATAAATAAAACATTTCTATTCTGTGTTTAATACAATAATCATCCCTTTTCGAATAAGAACATTTTGGTAAAAAATAAATAAAAACATAATTTAAACCCTCAGATGAACATGACATTAATTTGATGGCGTTCCAATCTACAAAAAATCGAAAGTTTTCATTTTTGCATCAAAGAATGTTAAGACACATCAATTATGTTGCTGTTTTTTAAGGGGAAATTAAACAACTTGAATGCAGCTGTCCTGGTATGTCTGCGATTATTGGGTGACGATGCAGGAACAGATTCAAAACTTCCCTAGCACACCCAGGCTAATTTGTATAGAAATGTAACTGGATCTGCAGATGCTAAGTCGTATGTGGATACAGGCTTTTCAAGAGAAAACACTTTAGTAAAAACATTCAGGTAAAAAGTACAATATATAATATATGAATTTGTAAATTTAGTGCAACTTATGTGGATTGATAATTGAGCATCACATTCATTTTTTTCTACAGAATAATCTGCATAATGCTGTTTTTTTACTGCATCATTTCTCCTCTGGTATCCTAAGAGTCACATAATCTAGTTTATTTTTAATCTGTATTCTATATATTATTTACCATGATAATATCAAGGTGAAAACTGATTTCTATAAAATCATGGCAAATAAAAATAAGCACCATAAAATAAGTGATTGACTGTTTAAAGTGACCGACCCAATTCAACAGAGGTCCAGTCAAATGGTTCTGGTCGTCTCACAATGAGTGGACTAGAGATCGACTGAGTGCAGTGATTGTCTCACAAGTGAACGTAGCTTAAAGACATCTGTGTCTAGAAGGTCCATTCGCTGGTTAATCAGTATCCATGGCAACCATTACATCATGAAGACTAATTTTGTCTTACGATTGTGTTGTACTGTACTACTGTACTGTTGCCTTGGTTCTTCACCAGTCGAAACTTTATGGGAGACTGGCAGTGACAGACATTTCCAAAACAAATGTGCAAAAATCCGCTAATGTAAAAAAAAAAACAACAACACGATTTTGCAATTGTGGTGTTTCCATTAAATGAGAAACGTAATGAAAATCACATGTGAATAAGCTTGTTCACGCGATAAGTCATTAAAAGTCGTGGCAGCGACAGATGCAAACAGTTACATGAGAGATATTCATAATTTAGTTATTTTCTAGAAGAGCGATGGATTCAACACGTTGGAATGACACAACTTTCTATGAGTTGTACGACGCCGCACATCGTACGAAAGAACCAAAGACAATCCATCCTCCTCCTACTACTTCCTGTTGTTTTCTTTGTCGTTTTCTCCTGTAGTAACATCCGGTTGCTGATCATGTGACTCACATGATGCTAAAAATGTGTTCTCGTTACAGTTTTACATCTATTTCTGTCTATTAAGCAGATGTAGTTTTGTCATTTTAAGTTGCGTAACTTAATGGAAACGCAGCTGGTGTTAGCGTAGATTCAAAGGTACGTGAAGCATCGAGAAAGTGGTTCAAGCTTCCACTTCATTTTTGATCTCGTACTCACGGATGCTTGGAGGTCGTCCGTCTTCCCGATGAGGTCGTCTATTTTGTCGCCCCTCTCCAGCACCTTGTTGATGTTGTCCTTCAGTATAACTTTAACTTCATTGACCTGACTCTGCACCTGGTCGAACGAGCCGGAGGAGGCCGCGGCGGACGGCTGAGGGTTCGCTTCGGCCTGTACGGGACACAAACGGTGGCGACGTTCTCAGTTTTGGTTGGGGTCAAACATTTAACGGAAACTGAAAGTCTCGCAGGCGAAAGCACACAGAGGAGCTCCCGCTGTGGGTTTCTCTTCCTGGTACTGTTCTACACAGGAAGCGCTTTGATGCCTGACCTATTTTCAACTGGATCTGTTTGACATAAACTAGCTCTAAATCACAAAAAAAGGTAAACCGAGTCAAGCCAAAAACCGGGGACCCACTTAAAATATGAAGAATATCCATCAAAAATAAACCCTAAAGTAAACTTTTGTGTTTAGAAAATAAAAAGTTTACACTTACCATAGTATCTTTCAATCCCAACGGACCAAACTCAGCCTCATATGAATGAAATCAAACAAAAGCCCTCCAGCTGCAGTCCCACCTGTGTGGTAAACAGAAGCAGGGGATCTTCAGGGCACTTCTTCTTCTCTCATATGACTCGCACAGCCTGGGCTGAACAAATTCTTGTTAAAGGTTGAGCCTCCGCTCAGTTATCCATTAACCAGCAGTTGCCTCAATCAAACTCTCAATGGTTTCAGAGCCGTTTACCATCACCAGCAAAGAATTAGAGCCTCATTGAGGCTGCGCCTTCATTTCCTGCTTCACAGAAACAGAGCTGCTGCATATTCATTAACAAGACAAGAAAAAAGAAAGAGAGAGTTCTGTAGTAGTTAAATGAGGGGAAAAAAGAGCTAGTTTGTTCAACACATCTCTTAGTTGCATTCCTATGTGTTTTTTTGTTTTTTTCCCTTGTTTTTTACATACCGTCAGCTGTCTGGAGAGGATCCAGGCCGGCGCTCTGCTGATATGTCCGGGCAAAGGGCTGTGTGTTTTCGACACAGGCAGATTTGCAAGGCAATAAAGGGGGTGAGGTGAAGTCACGCTCTTGCTCCACTTCATTTCCTCATCCTGCGCCGCGGCGGCGGCGGCTCGTCGTTTCAGTCGCCATCTGCTTCATGCAGACCACAGTGAAGCAGGAGTTTCTTTCTGCTGTAGTTTCTACCTTTTTAGGTTTTACTAGATTACACATTCATTTATGTATTGTCTGACCTTTGTGACCCGGCTGCACGTAATGTAAAGTTATGATATGATAGTTATTTTGTGAGTTGTTTGCACCTTTGACCTCAATTTTCTTAGATGCATGAATAATTTTGTCTCTTGGTTTTATGTGTTTATTTGAAACAAACTATTTAGTAATCCTGTATTTTAATCCACTTCCTTTTGTAGTTCTGGACTTGATGTCAACCATTTTCTGTCTCTTTCTACTTGTTGCTTTGTTTTGTATGGAAGCCCATTTCTGCCATAAAAGGAAACAGAAAACCCCACCAGGAAGTCGTGTTTTCATCTTTCACAGTCATAATTAGACAGAAAGTCAAACTTTTGACTGTCTCATAATTATGACTTCCTTAAGGACGATTTTTTCTTTCTTTCTTTTTTCATGGCAGAAAGTAGCTTCCGTAGTTTTGTTGTTTTCTTTTTAAGGTTTTGTGTTTATTTGCATTTCTCTTGAGCTTATTTCTTTAATCTATTTCTGGTCCAATATTATTGATTTTTTTTGGTAAAAAATCTAAGACATTCTTCCATACCTAAGAGGTCTGAAGTGGAGTAAAAGCATTTAAAGCAACAGCAGTAAACATATTAAAATAACCGTTTCTAATCAACAGCCTATCCAGTCGTTGACAGACAGAAATGTGAATAAAATCTCAAGCCGAATGCAGTTTTTCTTCCTCTCTTCTTGAGAAAGAAAGGAAGATGTCGCAAAACGTCTTCCTCACGTTTTGAGACACAGCAACCTGGGAAATTTGTGTATTAATTCAACAGAGACAAGCATTAAATAAACGAAGCTTAAAAACGTCTGTCTATCACAAACTCCTCTGTGAGTTGAACTTTTCCTCAGATAAAGCGGATCTGGGCTTGAGTCACATTAACGGACATTGAAGATGCTGCATGTCAGCAAAAATCCTGAAATGACTGCAGGGTAATAAAACCTTAAAGACTTTAGACAAACTGTTAGCAACGTTTACTGTAATGTTTGGGGTTTGTCTGTAATCTGGGAGGTAACACCGGCTTTCTACAGTTGGGATTTTTCACTTTCGTTTCGATACTGAAATCTGGGGTTTTCCAACAGAACACTAAAGCAAAAAAAAACAAAAAAAAACAACAACACATATATACTGCTGTTTTTGGCTATTTAAGTTATTATATGCTTGTAATATCCTTACTCCAAGTGACCAAAGGTCAAAGTAAATTCTCACTGTCTCTGTTCTGTTAGTCAACACAAAAAAATCATATTTGTTAAATCAAAATGTGAATGTGCCTTCTTTTTTTTTTGCTCCATAAGAAACTAAAAATGCACGAATTTATTTAAGCAAACAAAATAGCCAGATTTGTGTGAAACTGACCTACAAATTGTAGATTGAAAACTTTAACGATCACACGATCGCGTTATCACGACGCAGGAGTACAGTTTGTAACATTTTTGGCACGATTTGTTTGTTTTCTGGGCCAGAAGAATTATTTTTTTTTTTGTCTAAGATCAACAACTTGAGTGAGACATTAGTCAGTCTTTCTAAAGCACTTGCTGTTTTTTTTTTAACAAGTGTCCAACCTATGGAAGAGGATAAAGGCCACTGACAAAAAGAGAAATAATAATAATTCTAACTTTAATTCCAGATTTTTATTTTTTTTTTTTCAGAATTGATTTGTCTCTGAATTTTGACTTTAGTCTTCTGAAATCAAAAGATACTAGGTTAAAGTCAGAATCTTAAGAAAAATGTCAATTTTTTATTTTTTTATGTTTGCAGGCCATGTTCCCTCAGTTCTAGATTTGAGTCCAGAAACACGTGGCTCCCCTGGTCTGTACCATAGTGAGTAATAAAAGTGCTCTGGTTCCAGTTCAATGCATTGTAAAATGTAGCACCACAGCGACACCTGGCGGCTCCTGTCCTGACAGACATTCAGCCATCAGCCTGCAGGGTTCGGAAAGAGCCAGAAAACTTTTCACCGAGATGATTTACAGCAGCTCATTTCCGCAGGAAGAAAAAGTTCACCGGGCGTTTTTATCCTGCTGACTTTGATCAAATCCAGCCTGAGCTTCAACCTCCGCGCTTAGTTAATCATTGCTCTTTTTTAACGGCCACCGCGGTCATAATCCTGCGTCGCCACGTCTGAACTCCGCTAAACCTGCGTGTCTCTCCAGCAGAGATGAACCCCAGCAGAGGAAAGCGCAGCGGGAAGACTTTCCTGTTCACGTCCGAGTCTGTGGGGGAAGGACACTCCGGTACTGTACCCACTCGAGCTTCCGCAGACCGACACAGAGCACGCACACACACACACACACACACACACACACACACACACACACACACACACACACACACACACACACACACAAA
>CAEFZX010017908.1:0-17648 GCA_903066825.1 Alfaro cultratus
ATATATATATATATATATATATATATATATATACACAGATATATATATATATATATATATATATATATATATATATATATATATATATATATATATATATGTAAATATGATGTTCATACTCTGCATACCAGTGACCAGTGACACCACCATGAAAATGTTTTGAGAGAGCATTGAGGTACTTTGGTAAAGTTGCTAACAGTACTTGTAAGTACTTAATTTGTCAGAAGCAAGTTTTTCTCTTTTTTTTTCCCAATAAATCTCTGTTGGTGGACAGGAAATGATGTTCAGGTATTTAAAATTATTTTTTCCACTTCCTGTACGTCATGGACCTGTGTTTACAATAAACCAAAAGCGGAAATGCATGACTGCTGAAGACTTCAATGTTTTTTTCATTTATCATAAATCAACTTGCCATTGCCCTGGTTTTCAAATCTCAGAATATTGTTTCACATCATAACTCCACTTTAAACCTCTTCATAGTTTTATTTTTGACCTGTCTGTTGTTTGTTCAGTATCGTTCCCTAAAAAAGCTGTGGGGCCTTCAAAGAACAGCTGCATGTATATTTAGATTATGTTACACACAGGCAGACTCTGTTGACTTAATGTGTGACTTCTGAAGGAAGTTGATTGCACTGGGTTTTACTTAAGGGTAGCAGAACAAATGGGGATAAGTGCAAATGCAGACCTTTTTTTTTCAGATTTTTATTAGCAAAAAATTGCAAAAACCATGTGTTGTTTTCTTTCAACACATCCTTCAGTAATTAAGCACTGCTTTGTGTTGGTCTGTCTTCTGAAATCAAAAGCAAAGTTAAAGTGTGTACATTTTCAAAGCATTGTATTTTAGAGACAAAGATCTAGGAGCTGTTTGAATGTTTTACCCTCTGGTTTGCTCAACCGTGACCAAAAGTACATTAATATGCTCAGACATTTCTTCTTTGAAGAAATTTTATTGCTGGTTTTTCTATACTTCTTCAGGAAAATACAATGTTATTAATTTGAATGTAGTAGTGTAGAGCTCTGTGTAATCCTCAAAAGAATGTAAAACAATCAAACACATCTGACTTCGGCAGATATTTTAATAAATAAAAAAAACAGAAACTGGTCTGTTCTTTAATCTGATGCCTGAGTGGAGTCTCAGTTTAGCGTTTCAATCACATTCTTTCCTTTCATCTCGCAACACCTGCAGGTTCATTAGCAGCCAAAACTATCCAACCAATCATTGTTCAAACAGTTATTTTAAATTCTTACTTCAGATCCCGGAGTCAGATATGAAATATGCCGTGCTGATAAAACTGAATGTTTCCATTTGATTAAATGCCGAAGTTGTTAAAATGGCATGTTTTAATAGGTCACGTCAGGTGGCTTCCATTAAGACTGGGAATAAACTGATGTGATTTGTGACCCTGCTGCATTTGGAGTTACCGAGAGGCTTAACCCGAGCTCGCCTCCTCTATATTTGTTTTAGCTGTCCATGCAGCAGACTCTCCAGATGAGGTCGTGAACTTGCTGCACCGACTGTGTGTGAGTGTGGGTGGACAAAGTAATAGTGCTAATGACGGTGATTGCAAGTCTGGATGGCTCACTTGCACATTGCTCCAGTATCTGCTACAAAAAAAGAAGAAAGAGAAGATTCGACCTGCATCTTTTTTCCTTGTTGCTTTGGGGTCAGGTTTTCCTGTGAGCCTTGCAAAGATGTTGTTGTTGTCTGCTTTCACCCGGGCATCAGTGGTTGATAGTCCTGAGTCAACAGAGAGACCCCCTCGTGGCTCTGCTTACTCACTCCTGAGCCCGGCGTTTAGTTTTCCTTGGCAGACCCGGGCCACAGCTCATTAGACTAAGAGAATGCGCTTGCCTTAATTAATGATATGTAAATATCCTTGAATTGGCCACATTTACATATTAAGAGAGATTTGTGGAATCTGTGGAGTAATATATTTTAATTAGGGATTAATTAAAAATAATGGGAATTTCATTTCGCCTGGCAGGTTGCGTTTGGTGCGCCGGGGCTCAATCTTTGAACGCTGAGGCAGATACAAGCATGTGAAGGAAGCTCAGTTCTTTCACCCACTGCTCTCTGCGCTGCATACAAACATGTTCCCTCACACACACACACACGCGTGCGCACACACACTGGCATCACATTCCTTGAGATGCCAGACTCTTCCCAGGGGGTCTCCACAAAGCGCTGCAGCTTTGAAAAGCCGGCGAGGAGGAAGCTTGAACACCCACAATATGTTTTTTGGGGATGGTCCCAGTTTGGCTCAGTTTCATCTCCTCTCATGTTTTTTTTTCTCTTCTCTGTGTAGTTTGGGAATGGCTCTCAGACACGGAACACTAGTTATGCTGGCAATTATGTTAATGGAATGCCATTAGGCCATGATTGTATATGAGTGAACGGGGAGCGAGAGCAAGTTTTCATGGCCCAAGTCAACGTATGCTTTGATCCACTTCTGAGAGGCTCTTCATGTCCTAACAGATTCTCTAATTTCCCAAGAAGCGTTCCGAGGTACAGCAAACAGACAGGATTTCTACACAGTCTGGGGAAAAAAAAAAAGTATGGAATATGAGCAGAACATTTTTTTTCCCAAGGTCTGAATAAGCATGGAAAAAGATTTGGATTTCCAGGATTTACTCCCAATCCCACTGGCCAAATCTTTCTTTCCTCCTGTTCTTCCCTCTCTGTAAGGTCATTTATTTGTCCAAACTTCCTTCCTTTCATTCCTCCTTGTATCCTTCCTTACATCAGACCTTATGTCCCTCTTTCTGTCCCTTTCTCTTCCTTCTTTCATCCCTGTTTATTATTCCCTGTTTCACTCTTGTCTTTCCACTCATCTTCCCTTTATTTCCTTTCATTCATTTTTCCTTTTGTACTTCCTTGTTTCCTTCATTATGTGGTTGTGTTCCTTCCTTCTTTACTCACTTTGTATTATCAGATTTAACATCTTTCCTAGTGTTCTTCCTCTGCTCTGTCTCTCCTTTTGTCATCCCTCCTTCCCTGTGATAATCTGTCTCTCATCGTGTCTTACCATTCCCTACTTCTCTCAGTTTCGTATTTGTTTCAGGTTCTTGATTTAAAGCCTCAAACATAGCATATGTAACCATAAGTTCATATTTGCATTTTAAAATCTGCAAGCAGGCCCTGTTAATTTTTGCAGGAAAATTGTGCATTAACACCATTTAGTCTGACCAATATGTCAAGGGTTGTTTTATTTCAGGCTATTTGCGCTGGCTAATGATGTACTCAGTGTGTTGTTTTTCCTCTGACAGCCGTGAAAATAAATCTGAATAGAAACAAAGAAACCATCTGTCATCGGCACCACTAATGGCAGTGATAGCACGACCACTATCACCTCATCTCCTAGGTGGAAATCATCCCCATTACCAAGCATCAGGGCTGCTTCCTGCTTCCTGATGCTCCTCACAGCAGCAGCATCTGCATCACATGCACATACATGCCATCTCAGTCCGCCTGCAAAGAGGGATTTTTGATGTATTTGATGAAGGCCATTTTTTTTCGTTTTGGATTTTTCTTTTGGTCATTTTCAGCACATTTACAAGCAAATGCCTGTTTTTCTTCCAGCTCTGCTCAAAGCAGAGAGAGCTTCTTTGGCATTTCTGATGTGTCGTCAGCGCGCTGATGTTATTGATCCAGGACCTTCCGAATTCATTAGGAGATCCAGCCCCAGCCGTGCTGCATCTTTATTTATGTTGCTGCGCCCTCCCTGGCCTGCCTCTCTCTCTCTCTCTCTCTCTCTCTCTCTCTGTTTCTCTCTCTCTGTTTCTCTCTCTCTCTGTTTCTCTCTCTCTGCCTCCCTTCCTCTTTCATCCTACATGCATTATTCTTTTATTATTCTTTTACAGCTGCCTTATCGCCTGCATTTTGGTGAGGATAAGACCTGTCAGCTTTGGGTCTAGTCGGGGGTGATGATGGGAGACTTCAAGGGGAGGAGGAGGCAGGAGGATGCCTGCTGTCCCCCTCTTTTTCATCATATGAAACGGTCCCCCCTACAGCCCCCTTCCTCCTCTCCACCTTGCTTCTTTCTTGCACTCTCGCCTTCACTGTCTCCCTTCGTAATGAGAATCTTTCTCTAATTGAGGGAGCTGCAGCGAGCTGGCCGAGGGCGGCGGGGTTAGATTGTGATACTGGCTACGTGACCGTTATGCTGATAGAGCCGGCAGATCAATAATTTAGGCCCTGACCTTAATGGTGGTGTTAAAACGCTTATTCTCCCGGAGTCTGGAGGCCTTATAGGTGCAGAAGTGGATAAAGGCGCTGGATATGCAGGTGGGGGACGAGGGGTGGAGGGGATAGGGGATGGTGGGCGAAGAAGATAAGAGTGAGAGGTGAAGAAAGACGGGAGAGGGAGTGGGTATTTGCAGCCAGCCTCTCAGACTAGTGAAAAGGAGGGGATCATGTGTGATGTTTTTCCTGCCTCTACATTCACACTCTCACATTGTCACCAGCATTCATCCTCTTAGTATCCATATGAGAGCCATAAGCTTTTCTTTCTTTTCTTTTTTTATTATTATTTCTTCTTTGCATGGTTTTTGGTATCTGCTTGTAATCCGTTCTCATAACAAAAAAATAAATAAAAATATATAAATAAATAAAAATCCTCCAGCCAATTCTTACCGACAGATAGAATGCATCAGCAGACTCCAGAAGTGAACAAAGACTCCAGTAACGAGTGGGTTTAATCTGGTTCTGGGCTTGTCTTGTGCCTCCTAGCTTTAGGCTATGCTCAATGAGGATTCGGACAGCCATCGATTTGATTCTGAGGGACATTAACGTCACAGCCACATGCATCTCCCTCCTCTCTCTCTCTCTGAAACTCTCATTCCCTGCTGGCAGGATGCGACCATCCCAGCTTCTCCACCCCCCTCCTTGCTCCTCCTCACCCACCCAGCCACCCTTAGGGGATGATATATTAGATATAACCAATTCAATTTTATGCAGCCAGGACAGACGCCCTGGGGACATAAACACACACATTTTTAATACACTCCTCACCAGGAAGCCCGATGCGCCAGAGCCTGCGGCTGCCCTGGGTCTCTTCTCACACTCAATTATTAATGTAACGGCCGCAGTGGCTTAATTAAATAATAAAGAAGAGCTCACAGCAAAGGAATGGTACAAGGACAAGTCAGGGAAGGGGTGACTTCTCTAAATGTGTGGTCTTGACATGTATGAGAAGACAGAAACATTTGGTAGCAGAAGTGTCTCATTATCGCCAAATACGGCAGGAGAAATAAGTATAGAGCAATGTTTTTCTTGGCAAAATACATTTCTTATGGGGCTATTGACATGACGTTTACACCATATTTGAGTAATAAGCCAAATAGTTCAGAAATAAAAGCAAATCAAAACAAATGTATAAATGATAAATGATTATGCATAATAAAGTGGAAGGAAACAGGGAGTAAGTAACACACAAAGGCCCAAAAAGCCAACAAAATAGCTTGAACTTCTTAGTATTTAGCAAGTAATCATCTGCCCTATCAATGCAAATTATTATAAATCTGCGTTAGTCATAATTGATTGCCTAAATACTGTTTTCTCATTTGCAAGGTATCATACAGGAAGCATTTCATTATGGATAGAATAAAAAAGCTCCTTGAGGACTTCATCACCTTATTAGTGCAAAATATGATGATGCTCTTTGCTAGATAAATATTTCTAAACTGACTGTTCCTGTGAGCAATTTGAGAAAAGGAAAGGAAATCCCTTTCATCATGAATCAGCTGCAGCCATGTGACCTTCTTGAGATTTCTCCCAGATGAGTCGAAAGAAGAAGAAGAGTCGTCTCTTCTATTCCTACCGCTCACAAATTGCTCTACATTGATCTAGGTTTTGCCCGTACAGTTTTTTTTTCCAACAAAACATTATGGAACTTACTCAACTGCAAAGACTTATTTGCACATGTCGTAAGACTCCGGAAAAAAAACATGTAGCAGTTTCCAACAGATCATCTAGACAAGCTATAAAATTCTGAGATGACACTGCACATACCAGCAGTAAATTTTGCAAGTAATAGGGTTAGATTTCATATAACCCAAGGACACATAATTGGAGAAATGTACAAAGATATACTCCATCAGCATCAGAAATGTTGCAGACTTTAAGACCATTGTGCGGATGAATGGATGTTGCATCCCCATTGTGCCTCCATATAGTAAATATATTGTTGCATGTTCAGTTGGTGTTCCTTATACTATTGCATTTTATGAAGCACAACTAAACTTAATTGTAGATATATTTTATTAGACTTTTTTGTGTGGATTACTTGTTGGTTTCTTACCAACATCTGATGTGAATTTTATGTCAGTATCCCCTTTCGAAATTATTTATTTGACATGTCCAATACCAATTTCTCCTGCTGTATACATCAGTTGTTACTGTTTTTGTGACCATTCCTTTAGTTTAAAACTGTTTCTGTAACATAACACTCAATCAAAAAACAGGGGCTTCTTCAGAATAAATCATTTGAAAGAGAGGTGTAGGCTTTTGGCTCAAGACTCGATCTGCTCATAAATCAGCCGTCTAGAGAGTCGGGTCAAACAGGGTTTGTGATTCTTCAACTGCGTAAAAAGACTGATTTCCTCACATTATGGATTCCTGCCACCTCCAGGGCAAGCTGAAGGAAGTACTCTGTCTCCGACGTGATGAAATGTGGCGTTATCTTTTACTTTGTTTCATTAGATTCACTGGAGATTACACACCAACCTGAAAGACTGGATTTTCCACATCCTCTGGCCTCGGGGCAAAAAATATATATTTCCCCGCTCCCAGCTCTCATCCCCACCCCCGTTTCTCTGGGTTCATGTCAGTTTTAACTTGTAATTAATTATTCAAATTCTTTTTGAAATGCAGGCCTACGTTTTGAGTGGCTTGTTCAAAGGCAAAAGCATTTTTTTCCCCTTTCTTTCTTTTCCCCCCACTAATGGCAAGTAAGCTCTGCCATTAGATTGAAAAATAGGCCCATTGTGTGTGTTGACTTGGTGGCTTACTGCGATGAAGGATTGCGACAAACTGGAGTGTTTAAATTGGCGAATTGAAATTAATGCCCCCTCAAAGCAGGGCTTGCTGACGATACATTAAAGCTAATACTCCAGCGAGGTCGAGCAAATGTTTGTTTATATACACGAAAAACACTCAGAGAGAATGAAATGATTGGATTTTGCCCAAGTAAACACTTACATTAAAGAGGAAAGAAGCAAATTGTAATTCAGTGAGGTGTGGGTGCTTCTTTTAAGTAGACTAATCCTTCCAGCCGTGTGTCATTTATGCTTTTTCTTTTTTAAATCTTCACTATTTTTCCCTTTCTTTTTTTTTTTAACCACATTCTCATAACATATCCCACAACTTTCGCCTGCTGAGACACTGAGACGCTTTCAAAGGTCACGCCTCAACTCTGTCTTGTCACATCTCTTATTCAGGCGGGTTTTTATTTATTCATGCCACTTTTTGATTTTAATAATTTAATGCCGTGAAATGTTTCTTTCATAAAGCAATAAAGTGCTCCAAAAGGAGCGTTGACTTTTCCCAAAAATATGGTCGTATGTTTTTTCTTTTTTTTTTTTTTTTAATGCATGTAAAGCTGTCGCTGTCAGTGGCTGCTGTAATGCGTATCGATTGAAATTACCCCTTGCCGCAGCCAGACGGCCCCTCAGACGCCGAGTGAAGAGTGTATAAGAGGCTCCTTTTTTTGTACTTTTCCTCCTCCTTTAGAATTTACTGCCACTGGCTGAGAGTGGTATTTATTTTCCTCACACTCGGCTCCGCTATCCTGGAACTGGCAGAGTGATTTTGTAGAATAGAAACATTATAGACTGTTAGTGTCAAAGTGTTAAATGTGATGTATAGAGCTGGGGGTTTCAGAGGGAAGAGGAGGGTTTGTGGGGGGAGGGAGGAGTTGAGGTGGAGGCGGTAAGGAGGTGAGCACTGCCAGCCATGACTGGAGCAAGGTGCTCATGGGAGAGAGGAGCCATCCACCATGTGAGGGATGGCAGGGTAATGTGGCGGGAGGTAATGGCTTTTCTCAGTCCGCCGAAACAGAGGGGAGATCATTAGGGGCTGCTGTGCGGCACGGCGCAGTCCGTTTACCCCCCCGACTCCGCCGGCGCCTCCTGTCAGAGCAAAGGGTGTGGAGATATTCACTGTATCTGTCTGTCTGTTTTTACTGCAGCGCCACCAGCGTCCCTCCCGAAGAGGATCGGCTGTTGGATTTTTATTCTTTAAACAGACTCTCCAGCTCACAACTCCCCTTGTAATATATTTTTTTTCATTCATCCTTTTGGCTTCCATGCTCGCTTCATCCTGTTCAGGGTTGCGAAAGATAACATAAACACAACTTTTTGACCGTTTCTTTGTGTGATCGAGTATTACTTTATAAGCGGTTAATTTGTTAGAGACAGAGGTGTCGTCTTTAAAAGGAAGAGGGATCAAAGCCGTCAACATCTCAGCGTACTTCAAAGTAAATACAGCTTTGTTTAATTAGAAAGATCAGACAATCCTGATTTAGTATCATTATTACAAAAAAAGCTAAAGGCGCAATCAAAAAACAAAAAAAAGTTCTCTTTTGATGCTTTTTATATCATTTTCTCTGAAGTGTACTTTTTCTTTGAGTAATAGTCATGATCCAGTATGAGAAAATGACACGACAATAATCTTTCATATCATCATTGTTGTTACTCAAAAATAAAATACAGTTGTGTAATCTAAGTACTTTTAATTAAAACAGAGAAAAAACACAGTTATTCATTTTGCAACAAAACCTGTTGGGTTTTGTGGTTATGATATTTTCCAGTAAATTTGTTTTGTCTTAATACACAGATAGGCAAAATTTCAGAATGAACACTTTCCAAATTTGGTCATCGTTTTCAACTAAATGTTGTTATTCTGCTAAATTATATAATGTATATATTATTAAACATTATTATTATTAAAAATTATTCAACTTTTAATAGAGAAATGCACATTTAAAAAGTAACACAAGCTAGCAAATTAGTCAGGCTGTTTGCTCAGGTAGCAAGCCTCCATTCAACACTTTGTGGACTGTTGTTGAAAATTCACCTCAAACCTCTTTGAGGTGGTTTGAGGTGTTGATGTTTTTAATGGCGGTTGATGCATTTTCCACACATTTTGGTTTAGCAATTTCTACTTAATTCAGTTTCTGCTTGATAACAAAACACTGACAGTATTTTTGTGTATCTAATTCAAAACATTTAGCCAGTAAAAGGTCAACAGACATGCTAACTGTGGTAATAAACCAGTGCTACCATAATAAGATAGATGAGTGGTGGTTCTTTAGTTTCCAAGCTATTGCTGATTCTGTTTTTCTTGACTAGAAATTGGTAAATTGTTTTTCTTGTAAGTGAGGGAGAAAAACAAGTTCGTATCAACAGGTGGGTGGCAGGGAGTGACGTCTTGCTCTATACAACTCCAGTCATGCGGGCACTTTCTCTAACATGTCTATGAACAGACTTTAAACGGTGCGAGGCGAAGCTTTCAGCACCTTTGAAAATATAAAAACTCTGCATACCTTGACACTGTAAAACTGTCATTTCCTAACAGAGACACTTTTGTTTGCAATGGCCCATTCATATGGATGCAGTCGTTCTTGTTTAACTCATTAATAAACTTTGACAGTTTCTTTGATTCAAAGGGTTTTACAGTACAGTTTCAGCCATTCACACTCACATTTGCACACCAATAAGAAGATCTGGAGACACCTCGGGGTTAAGTGCCTGCCCTTGGGGGCATTGACATGTGTAAGCTGGAATTGAACCGACAGCCCTACAGTTGCATGAAGACTACTCTACCCCTAAGCCCCAGTCGTCCCATTGAGCCACAGTTGCTCCATAATTACGGTGTATTCCTTTACAATGAGTTAATTTACTAGAGACAGAAATCAATAAATAGGAAAAAAAAGTTTCGAAGCCATCAAAATATTGTTTTTCACAAAAATTACTATTTTTTCTTAAAAAGATCAAAAGATGCATATTTATTGTTCTGCTCTCTTAACTGCTGAAAACCTCACACAAAGTGGGGGGAAAACACTCCTTAGATCTTTAAATTATTGTTTTGGAAATCTTTTTTTTTTCTTTGGGTTCATTTGTGTCTTTGGACTCTTGCATTGTTTACAAGTGATCATTTTTGTCTAAGTATATTTCTCCTCAGAAGTGGTTTCAGCCAGAGTTTGGCTAAATCTTTAGGAATTTCCGTCCATCTTCCCGGAGCAGCAGCAGCAGCAGCAGCAGCAGCAGCTGCAGCAGCAACAGTCCCTAAACTATTTACTGTGAGCAAAGAAAGAGATGACAGACTTTTTGCGAGCTTTTTGTGAAATGCTTGAAGTAAAGGTGTGCTTTTTTACGTCAGCGTGGAGTCTTTGCTGCCGGTTAATAGCACTTTGAGCCGGCGTTCGATTTTTGCCCCGGTGAGCTTCCACTCCACCGTGACAGAGAAGATTGGACGTCATTAAGGTCTCCAGTCCTTCCGCTATCCGGGGGTGTGTGAAATAGGCTCTTTTTGGCTGCCAAAAGTGTGGCCTGTTATTGTGTATCTCCATCTTTCATGTGAACTGACACACGTGCACACAAAGGTTTGCAGCGCAGATGACCAGAGCTGCCTGTTCATCTTTTGGTGTCATTTACATGCTCTGTGTCCGTTTTTGCACGGCCCCTTCTGTGTTAGCTGGAGACTGCTCAGTGAGTCACATCCCTAACGAGACGACACATTGTCAAGCCGTAAGAAAAAAGAAAAAAAGCTTCTGAGAAATATGATCGCTCCTGTAAAACGGGCCAATTATACCCCATTGACAACCTTCAAAAACCCACTTTTATTGGCCGATTCAGCCAAATAAAATTTTACTGCACAAGCTGAGCGGGACGCCGTCGTTTTTGCATTGCTTTTTGAAGCTTAGCCTTTATATGATCCTCGTTATTACACCTCTGTGACATTTAAACTTTATTGAACAGGACTTTAAAATCTGTATGCAGTCTATAAAATGGGAATTTATTTCTTTCAGATGGGAGGAAAGTCCTCCAGCAGTGCAGCGCTGACTGGAGCAGACTGACGTGGCTTTCCTAAATTCAGAAATTTCTTCTTTAACTCATATTTAAAGTAGGGCCACAAATACTGTGTAGCATTGATCTTATTTTTAGCAGCAACTTTTAACAAACAGATATTAATGGTATCTTTTTCTGATAGAATGCCAGATTGCACACTTTGGCAGATATGGGGGATATGGAAAAAATATTGTATTACAAATTATTTTCAGTAAAATCATGATTTTATCACATAGCATTGAAATATCAGAACTTATTAAGAAAAGCATGTGGCAGGATTTACACCTCAGCACATACATCAGAATCAACTTTGTCCACTTAGGCAAAGCACAACATTTATTAATGACACTGACATACAAATGGAGGAAAATTCATGTTGTCTCCAAATGCTTTGCCTAAATGTAGGAACAAATTTAGATTTGTAAGGTAAACAAAGACAACAACACTGAGGTAAAGTATATTACTTCATGACAGGGAGGAATGTAAGTAGAAGGAAAAACGGCATCATGATATTTGTGTGTTGGTTCATCGCACAGGATGACTCTTGCATAAATGGTGCCTTAGCTGAGCTTACATAGCTTTTTTAACTGTTGGGCTACATTATGAGCTTTAGAGTCAATTGCAGCTCAGTGGTGGAGGAGTACGATCAGGAGGTTGTAGGTTTGATTTCAGCTTCCTCTTGTCATATGTTAATTAACCCCAGGCTGCCTACATATCTATGTACCAGTGTACAAATGTGTTCACATTTGTGAGTGTGAATGGGTGAATGTATCTGTTCTCCAAAGCACTCTGAGTGGTCAGTGCTCAGTGACTGAAATTTACATATTTATATTCTGTGATCTTTCTTCTTGTTTTTTCAGTAACAAAAAAACATGGCATACTTTTATATTCAAAAATTAACTTGGTGTGGTTTCTCTACTGAGTAATTGACTGAGGATCTGCATTCTAATAATCATCCCTTCAAATTTCTTTATATCTAATTTAGTAGATAAAAAAGAATAAATATATTTCCTCGACAGCTTCCAGATGAAAAACTCCACCAGAAAATGGAAAGGCGCTGGTAAAAAGGTCCTGCCCCCCTCCTCTGTGTAATTAAAAATGGGGTGTCTGTCAGTGGCTGCGGCTGCTTTGTGTGGCCCCATATGTTTGGGCGCTGATACAGGGAGGATTATTCTGTTTGGAAGCCTGATAACAGCCTGTTTATAACCTTGGCACAGACCGTAGCCTAATCTGGCAGCAACACTTCTCTCTCCACCTCCAACCCCCAAAATTTTCACAGAAAAAACATATTGGCTGTTTTTTTCCCCTCCAGCTGGAGAAAAACGGTAAAAAAACCCTTATAAAGTCAGGTGTTTAACCTATATCTCTCTTGTGCATGTTCAAACTGGCTCCACCTACAAAATAAGCCAGTGATGCTTCTTTTTTCTTTTTGGATGGTTCTGATTGTGAATCCCAACTCAATTATGCGAGCTGCGGGTTTGTCTGTCTATCACCACGTTTTTCAGGTAGAAGGAAATATAACGCTTTCATTCCTGGATGGCTGTGTCCTTCCTCTTTCAAGGTTTGAGTCGCAAAGAATCACTTCAGCGCTGAACTTTTTCTTCCTTTTCTGGGTGTCAGTGCTCCCTTTGTTGGAAACTTTCTTTTTTTTTTTTTCTTTTTTTTTTAATCTGCAGGCAGATTAATTCAACCTTTTGTTCTCTAAGCATACTGCCTTCGTGCTGGCTTTCACATGACTGAGTGTGTCATAATTTCTATTCCACCAATGAAAACTGCTTAGTGATTGGAGGCCCTTTGTTCTTTCAGAATAGCTCTCCAAACTCGACTAATTGTCACATGACTGACATTTTGAAGTTAGTGGAACTCTATTGTTATTACCCAGTATGGAGGCCACATTCCTAATATTTTATGCAAAAAGACATGCTGATCTGTGCTTTAGTATAATTATGATAAAAAGCAATTATTGATGGTTAGCAACTGGGTGAATTTACTGCAACATGCATTTTAATATCTTTTATCATTTCTGCTACCATAGACTGATTACTAAATGCTTCTGCAGGGGCCCGATGAGTCAGGGGGCTTTAGTCCTATCTAGCTAATTTATCCCAAAGGGAAATATGAAATAGCCAAAATAAGACGCAAATAAAAAGAAAAATAATAGATGTAATATGCTGCTGTGCGAGAGCTCCTAAAAGAACATTAAACATCCCAGAGGGTACAAGAAACAACAGTGAAGTAAAGAGAGGGAGGAAAGGACAGAAGAAGAAAAATAATTACGCTAAAAATAGCCATTAAGTCCAGGGCTGTCTTGTGGCTTGAGATTTGTGATTTTAAAATACCTCAATGTTCCCTGTTAAAGTGAAGACAGACTAGCAAAATGCTATCCAGTTACTGTCAACATGTGTTTCTGTCTGGTGAACTGAGATTAGGATACTGTTCTAAGATGAAGGTATGAATGTGCACATTTTAAACTTTATTTCCTGTTGTATTGGTACTTGAAACTAATATACCTTTCATCACTTTATTCTCCCATTTCAAACATGTAAACTGTTAGTTCTCAAACATTTCAGGTTTTAGAGAACATCTCGGTCCACCTCTCTTCATGTATTTGCAACATTTATACATCGTCTGCAAACATCACAGTGTCATTATTACTCAGATGAGTCCTGTGCTTGGTTTGAAGCAAAAACAAGAAACACGTTTTGCTCCAAAACCGTTGAGGCAGAAAACTTAGCCCATGCTGTTCCACATGTGGCTGGGCGACTCGTCAGTGAAATGCCAAATTGTTGAACACAGAAACAAACCCGGGTTCCTGCAGAGGAACATTATTCAGTATTTCGCTTGGGAAAAGGGATAGATGACTAAATATGAGGAGTCTGTCCCACATTGCTGCAACACGACCCACAGTTTGAGAATCCCTGTACTCAGGTGATTAAACCACACTTTGCTATCTAGTGAAATATTTTATGAAAAATGAAAATACATTGTAATAAAATGTTCTTTTGTTTCAACAAAGATTTTTTTGTTTCCTGGAAAACTTTATTACTCCCAATTTGTCTTTATTATTTTATTTCAAGTAAAATGTGTAGTATAATCAGAAGCAAAAAATTTTGAGTGCTCACCCTTTAGATATTATTATTAGGCAATAAGTAAAAAATAAGTGTAAACCTTTGATTATAAACGTTGGTGCGATCAGCCACTTGGTAAGTACAAATTGACACATAGCTGTTATAAAATATAAGGCGTAGTAAGGAAAAATAAAATTTTACAGATAGGAGATGTTCCCATCTGTAAAAAGCGAACAATTCATGTGAAGCACCCGTCTCTCTTATCCTTTGTTCTTTGATACTTCTAAACTTTATTATGCTCCTGCCCAGAAGGCCCTTTTTTCAAAATTCCTTCATGAATGGAGCAATGCAAAGGGAAGTTTCCCACATGTAGGTACTTTGAAAGGCCTTTTTATGAGTTAATGTATTTTTCAAAAGGCTGTAAAAAATTTTCTTTTACTGCATCCATGATAATTCAGTTTGAAAAATGTATGGTGCTTGTGATTTCTTATGAAACCAGGTTTGCAATAATTCTCAAGCCTGAACCTTTACTTGTATTTTTACACCTAAGCATTGACACATTTATTGAAGTGAATGGTCTATACTTCTGCTACTATCGGCAGTGACTAAGTGTAATTACGTACGACAGCATATTTGCTTTTCTGCTCCTTCAGTCTGGGAACAAAGCTCTTCGCCCACATCCTGCGGCATGCATAATCCTTTGCAGGTCTCACCTTAAATGTTAACGTTAATAAGCGGGTTCCAACCTCGCTGATGAGTTACCAGGGTGCTGAATAACAGCCGCTCTCTGTAATGCACTGTATGCGAGGACCCTTAACCAGCAAACTGCGGGGAGAGGGAGCGCTCGGAGTGGCAGGCAAAGAGAACTGTCAACCTGTCACATTTCTCCCTCCTCTTCCCCCTGATAAATTAAAGTTACACAGTGTGCGAGTTGTAGCAGCGGAAGGCTGTGCAGAAAGCCTGGCTCCTCAGGTCTCTGGAGATAGCTGGCAACTAGGTCAGACTGATAATGTAATCCGCTGACTAGATCCTGTGCCCACTACAACCAAAGTAGAAAGGCATGGCAAGTAGAAAAGAAGAAAAAAAAAAGAAAAACAG
This sequence comes from Alfaro cultratus, assembly GCA_903066825.1. Taxonomy (NCBI): domain Eukaryota; kingdom Metazoa; phylum Chordata; class Actinopteri; order Cyprinodontiformes; family Poeciliidae; genus Alfaro; species Alfaro cultratus. Next base: position 15,234 of record CAEFZX010017908.1, read on the forward strand.
GATAGGCAAATAAATCGCAACTTCTATAGGTGCGATTTATGTGCACATTCCCTTGCTGGTTACAGTTAATTGGTTATATAAAAGAGTAATGTCAATGCTGCCTATTGTGAGCAACTGTATACTGATAACAAACCCACCTGCTTACAGTATGTGCACCTGCACCTACCTGATTATTCAAAAGCTTCATCCATGTCAATAACCGTCACAGTCCTCACCGGGGAATCTTATTTACACGGATTCCCTTTTGCACGTTATCTTTGCACCACATACTGCACTGCGCACGCACAGCAAAATAGCGGCAAGCAGGGTTGCTGGGAGAAAGTGACAAGAATAAGTCTCTGCATCAGCAAGGTGCATTTTCATTCCCATGCAGCACTCCACAGAGGCTCGGTGGGCCCACTGTGACAACTCTGCCTCCCTGCAGGTGTGGAAATGAAACAGCGCCTATAAATAGCCCAGCCAGCTGGGAGTAGAGAGCTGTAGAGCTGGGGGGGTGAGGGCGGGGTGAGTAGGGTGTGTTGTTGGTGGGTGGAGGTGGAAAGCGGTCCAGCTGGGGATGCAGGTGTGTAGAAGCTGACCGACAGAATACGAGCGTTGTCTCACCCAGGGGGCTGGGGGGGAGGCGAGGTGGAGCTGCAATGCGATCCAGTTTTAAAAGTGGAGAACCTATAGAAGGAAATACTCTGAATATATCAAGTTAGATGTACATCTGATGAACTGTTAATGTTTAACCTCGCTTTAAGTATCAAAATACTTCTGTGCTTGTTCTTAATTATGCAATTAGATGTTTGATGTGGAAGGCAGAAAACATAAAATGCCTTGTGAGAGGCATCACAGCCATCAAAACCTGTAACAGTATATTATGCTGAAAATCGATGTAGGAGGATGGATGTTTTTCAGACCTTTCACAAAAAAATCTTAAAAGTGTGTTATTCACACTTTTAAGATTCAGCCCATTTTTAGTCTCAGACCTCAAAATAAAATCCAGTGCAACCAAATTACTTCATAAATCACCAAATTAGCAAAGACTGTCCACGTGTGTAATTTCGTATAAATCTGGCCTTTCTGTGAAGAACGATAGAAAACATTGTGAACAAGTTACACTATGAAAACCAAGGAAAACAGAACACAAGTGGGGGAGAAAGTTGTGGAGAAGCTTAAAGCTGGGTTAGGTTATAACACACATTTCCAAGCTTAGATCATCTCATAGAGCAATGCAGTCTATCATTAGATCCACAGCTTAAGTGGAACAATGTGTCCACAGTACTACTATTAGTCATGCATTACTCATTGGCTCTTAATGGAACAGTGTCAAGAAGATACCATTCATTTCAAAAGTGAAACAGCGCAAACATATTCACAGTAACTTTTAAAATAACAGTTGACAGTTGTCCAAAAAAAAAACAAAAAAACAATTGTTGCATACATAAGCTCAGGGGACATGTATGCAACACGTAAAAAGTAAGTGTTACATGCAAAACCGCAACTTCTTTGTGCAAATTAGAGATGCATCATTCATTCATTAGGATAATTGTTGTTTTAAATAACTGTATGTTTTAACTTGTGACTTCCTGTTGACATACTAAACAAAACAGTAACACCCTGGTAAAGAAAGACAGCAGCTTTAACATACAAATCACATTACAGTACATTCATAGAGAAAATGAATATTTTAGTGTTTAGGCTGTCAGTTCTGTCTTCAGGTTCTCATTTCTTTTTCTGTAGCAGTGCTGGATTAGGTAGACATCCCAATAAAGCTGAAAAAAAAAATCAACATTTAATGCTGTTTCCATCGCTACCGTGTTTTCTCACTGCTGCAGACAGTAACAGAGCTTTCCAAGTCACAGTATTACCATGCCATCTGCACTAAAGGAGCCAAACAGTGGAAATATCGCTCAGAAGTAAAGTGTCTTCCCTACAATATAATTATGTAGAAACTGGATACTGTATGTTCTGAATGCATGGCATCCAGTATGCTGATCTATCAATCCGTTCAGACAAGGACATCCTTGCTCTTCTATTGCACACCTCATTATATAGACACAGCTGAGCCCGGGATCAACACGAGTGCTGCATGTTGTCTGAGTGTCTGAGTTGAGTGCAGAGTCTTAGCAAAGAAAACCAAAACCTTACCAAGCTGCAATGATACACATGCTGCCTGTCTTCACGTGTGTCATTACAGACAGAGCTCAATAGTGACACCTGCTTTTTGTGCTCTCAGTTAAACATTTCTGTCTAAAACCTGGACGTAATACTTGCTTCACTGATTGACCCACAACACTGAATCTGCTCTTTTTTTTTTTTTTTTTTTTTTTTTAATGTTTTTACCCATTTTAAAGAAAAAAATTTTTGGAGCAGTTTAAAAATAAAAAAGGTAAATGGTTTTATTAAATTGAAAAAATAATAAAAAAAAAA
>CAEFZX010017909.1:0-30617 GCA_903066825.1 Alfaro cultratus
ATTTGTATTTTTTATATATATATATATATATATATATATATATATATATATATATATATATATATATATATATATAAATAAATTATTGGATTCATAATGCAAAGAATATTCTGATTATCTTATAAATGGTCAGCTCATTTTTCTTGAATTTTTTTCCCACACTATGTAGATATATTCCAATTAAAGGTTGCATTTTTCTCCTTTTTTAGTTGTGAAGCTATGCTTCTGCACAATATGGCTTTACACATCTTTACATGGAGCACTACTATGCAATATGCACACTTTGTGAAGTCAACTTTACTTGCTGTATTGATAGCCAGCATGCTAATGAGTTTGATAGTGCCTTAAAATATTTTTGTAATGAATAAGTTATGGTCCTAAAGTGCTGTTGTTCATTGGCATGTCACTTAATGCACTATCCAGCTTCACAGATGCCGTAAGAGATTCAACCTTCTCCACAAGGCTCCGACGTTCAACCAGCCAGACAGTTTTAATAACTTCCATTACGAGGAAGGTCCAGGAACTGTTCAGTTGCATTCAAAAGCACATCATCTCCATTTGTTCCTGGAACTGCATACCAAATCTATTTGAGTACATATTACAATCTATTTTAGTCACCTTTGCATCATTTCACTGCTACAAGAAGAGGAAAAGGTGGATACATTTCCACTTAGTGAAATATAAATGCTGCCATGTTGTTCAACAGGGAAATTCAAATGTATCATGAAAAATATATTATTTTTGCCATAAAATCTTGATGCACGGTTTTACTAAAACATTTCGACAAGTGGTTTCCATTAATGAAACAAACAAGCAAACAATTTATTTAGTGTGTGGCAAACACAAGCCAACACACAGAGACCTCGCTGCCAACATGGGCCAGCCTGTTTGGAGGCTTCACAAAAATATAAATATTAGATATTAAAAATAAACAATTGATCATCTCGCCTCATAAATTCCTAAATTACTGATTGTCTACTGACTGAGCATTTTGTTGTGTTTGGCATGCTGGCAGGCAGGAAGTCACTTTTGTTAGCTGTTGCATTTAATAAACAAATGGCATTTTTTTTGTGCTGTTCATGAATCAGTGACTGAAAACAAAATATGAGATTATTTGCAGCTAAAATGGACATAAAAAACAAAGTTATGTGAATTTAAAAGTTAAAGTTTAATCACACATTGCAGATTGAATACAATAATAGAATGGATATGTGAAGTGGTCACCCCAGGTTATTGAAACCTTATAGGAAACCCACATTCTCACAAATAAATTCAATCTTAACCTTACATTTCCGGTATTCAGATTTGAAATATCAGATTTCTATTCATCCATCCATTATGTTTCACTCAATCTTGTTCCTGAATAATATCTTTCAACTAAATTAACAGAAGCGGTTTATCACAAATAACCTTTCGGTTATCCAGGTGCAAATCTTGACTTTCGTCTTTGTATCTGCCTGTCACAGGTACAGAGCCGTAGCATCCTGGAGCCGAGTGCAGGGAGTGGGCATCCCTCTCGTCACAGTCATCGAGATCGTGACCATTTGGGTGCTGTCTCTCATCCTGGCCGTGCCTGAGGCCGTCTGTTTCGACATAGTCACCTTCAACTTCAGCAACACCAGCATGCGCACTTGCATGCTTAATCCACAAAGCGATTTCATGAATGTAAGTCATTATATCATTTTTTCTGTTTTCAATTCAATTTGAGCTGAACAGAAAAAAGTGGTATTTTAGTTGGCTGGTAACTTGGCATACAGTGAGTGATCAGAGGGATGATGTTTTACCAAGTTGATATATATATATATATATATATTTTGATTTTTCTGGCCATTAATATGAATGCCCATTTTTTACATTAAAGAAATAAATAAAAGCCCAACAGATAGTCATGATTTTGAGTTTTAATGTTTTAGTTTAGACTTCCAAAGTCATAATTATGATATAGTCATAATTTTGATATAAAGTGACATAATTTTGACTTTTCAGGTTATAAGAGATTCAAAGCCATAATTTTGAGGTAGAAAATCACAATCTCGACTTTAAAAGACATAATTTTGACTTTCAACATCATTTATGTTACATAAAGTCACAATTTTGACATTTAAAGTTACAATTATGAGATACAAAGTCTGTTTTGAGACCAAGCATCATAATTAAAATTTTCAAATTTATAATTTTGAAATTCTAAGTCATGATAATGAGATACTGGAGAAAGCCTCTATAGAAAAACAGTGCAACTTTCTACCTCATAATTATGATTTTGAAAGTCAAAGCTATGATTTTTACTCTTGCAATTATTACTTTTGTTCCTGTGAATGTGTGTTGAAAAATCTAAATTTTATGATTTTAAATCTCGTAGTTATGACTTTCTGATGCACTTTTAATTTTGTCTTTAGTGAAAATGGACAGTGTACAAGGAAAACTGAAAGATTTATCAGAAAACATTGAGAACTATTTATATAAGATTACGCAACTATATGGCTTCTTGGACATGACGTAAAAAGAAATAGAAATGGCATAAATGCTAGACATTTGTCTTTAACACTCCTATTAGTCTTAAGCTGCTTGGAAGCAAAGTACACTGCACTTGACAGGGGCATAGAATTTGATGACTGGGAGAAGACCACCCACCTCAAAATTGTGCCAAGGCTCTGTGGTTCTTAGTTGTTGCGGCAATAAAAAAAGGGGGATTTTCTTCATACTACAGTTTCACCTCAGCATTTAACTTTCTGACAGAAGAGGAAACACCAAGTTCAGAGTTTAGGCTCTTGGCCTAAAGCAGGGATCTCAAACTCCAGTCCTCGAGGGCCGCAGTCCTGCAACTTTTAGATGTGCCTCTGCTGCACCACACCTGAATAGAATAATCAGGTCATTAGCANGGAGGAGGTAATTAAGCAATTTCATTCATGCTTTTTGTACCTGTGGCACATCTAAAAACTTCAGGACTGCGGCCCTCGAGGACTGGAGTTTGAGACCCCTGGCCTAAAGGATATCCATTTCCAGCCTGTGCCTCTTGCTGCACTACAAAATAAAATCTTAAATTCCAGATTTGGTGTGATTAGCACTCAGAGATGTTTTATAATGGGCAGCTGACATGCATCTCGGTTGTGTTTGGAAGCTTTATTTCAGTGCATCAATGCAACACTGAAGCAGTCAACTCCAACATTATGTGGTTGTTCAATAAACAACTGAAATTGCTATCCGTTGCAATTAAATAAATAACAAGTAAGAAAATGTGAATAAAAGATATTTCAGTCTTGGAAAATTAGCAAATTCAGCCAACATTTTGAGTAAAGTCTCACTTTCAGATTTGGACACAGTAATTTTTCTTCCTTGTTCTCTCTCTTTGTGATTGTGGCATTTCTCCATGCCTGACACACATAATTGATTGCAGGCCAAGTGCAATTATGGGGGCCTTGGCCCTCAAGTAGCCACATGTGCTTTTCCACACGCTCAAAACTGCTGTAATCTCTCCCAGATATCAATATAATGCCAACTTCTGAGACTCTATTAGAGTTTAATTGCTCATTTTACTTTTGAATTCTCTACACCCTGCAATGATATATGGGGTGGTGGCTGGGTAGTGGGAGATTGAATACAATCAAGCAAATCCTTTTGCGGACCAAACAACTGTACCACTTCCAAATGAATTTTAGTGCAGTTTGCTTTGGGTGTGAACACAGATTGGCCTTAATCCAGACCAACTACAGGAAATATACGTCAGTATGGTCTTCATACTGTTGCCATCTTGCCCTATTCAGCTTGAAGCTGAATTTGCAGATGCTTTTCCAAAATTAATATCACACCACAACCCTGTGTTGTATTAGATGTTCTTGACACAGCACAAACATGTGCAAAAGAAATGGGCAGCACGCGGGACTTCCGAAGTTAGTTTTTTTGAGCTCTGTGATCTGTCCCGCCCCCCAGTCATTTCTGTCTAACAGGAGCAATGTTTGTCAGCCGAATGGCTTTGCTTACAAATTTTGGTTCGGAAGCTAAAAATCTCAATTTAAATGCAATCCAAATCAAATGACAAAAATAAAAATAAAGTCCACCTTTGGTCCTGACCAAAGGACTTTTCTAGTGTGAATATGTCATTAAAGTTCAGATGACTACTCTTTGGGTAAGGATTTGTATAAAACATTGGCTGTGGAGACGCTTTCAGCCACACAGATACTCAATTCTAAGGTGACCAAACTACAGTAAACCTTGAAATAAATGCAGTTCGGATGCAACAGAGTCCATCACTGTGTTTGCCTCTCTCTAGTTCTACAGAGACGCAAAAGACTGGTGGCTGTTTGGCTTTTACTTTTGTGTCCCACTTATCTGCACTGCCATCTTCTACACTCTCATGACCTGTGAGATGCTAAACCACCGGAATGGCACCCTCCGCATCGCGCTTAGTGAACACCTGAAACAGGTAGGGCAATACTTGGATTTTGTCTTCAAATAAACTATGACTCTACGCCTCCTCTTTACAAGGTGGAACCTCATCTTGTGTTTCTCTTTGCAGAGGAGGGAGGTGGCAAAAGCTGTCTTCTGCCTTGTGCTGATCTTCGCCCTCTGTTGGTTCCCTTTGCACCTCAGCAGGATTCTAAAGAAGATGGAATACCGCCCGAAAGACAACATGCGCTGTGAACTACTCAGGTAATTTCTTACTGGAATAACGGTGCTTAGACCTGTTTTGGATGTCTTGATATGGCTGTGACATTGTTTTGCATCAGCCTTTTCAGGCAGATGTATTGCATATTTTTATTTTCTTTAACAAAATTTGTTATTCATTTGAAAACTACACTGTGTAAAAAAAAAATATATATATATATATATATCCAAAACATAATCTGTCTAGTATGTACCCTGCCACTCGCCCAGTGGCCGCTTGACTTTGCAAAGATAAGTGGATACTGATAGCGGATGGACAGATCCAAAACATTTTCAGTGTAACAAAAACAAAAACTGAAAAATGTGTGGGGGAAAATATGTTTTGACGTCACAACTTTCACAAAAAATGAGTTCTCTAAGAGAGAATACTTTATGATCTTCAGATATGTTTATCTTTTCAGCTTTCTGCTTGTTTTGGATCACCTCAGCATCAACCTGGCAACAATCAACTCGTGCATAAATCCCATCATTCTATACTTTGTCAGCAAGAAGTTCAAAAACTGCTTCAAGGTGAGGTTCTCTCTTATTACACATACACACATATATACACATACGTGATTATGTTTAACATATAACCCTCACATCATGTTTGTTTTGAGATAGACTGGTCTGTAGCACAAACAGTGAATTCAACCCTCTTGTGATTGACTCAGAGGTCTCGTAGTGATGACATGCCATGAGCAAAAAGCCGAAGCAGCCTGATGATAAATGCAGTCACTTCACAGGCTGAGGTCACAGTCTGTAAATGTCTGTTAAGGGAATGTTACCCAAGATAAACCTTTGCCTGACTTTGGAGGTTAAAGGGGCTTTGTGGGAACAAACACGAGATAAGTCCACATATGGAAAAACCCAAGGATAAATACAGCCATGCTAAAATGTACATTTTTCTCTCTTTTTATGTTTTCCAAGTCGTGCTTGTGTTGCTGGTGTTACTCTGACAACCAACTGAACAGCATTGGACTCGTGAATGGTACCAGTGTCCAGTGTAAAAGTCCAGAACCCAACAACCTCCACACTGACAAAAGTATCAGGAAAGACAGCAACTGATTGCTCTGTGGAGGTTTTAATGAGTTCAAAGCGCAAGTAAAATGTAAATATGAAAATACAAACGTATATGAAAGCATAATTTGGACTCTGAAGGAACAAATCCATCTGGAAGAAAAATATTTGGAACTGGAATACAAGGAACAAACCATGGAGTGAGATTCCTGAATCTCGCAGAAGGACCAAGCTTCCTGAGATACCCCCTCTCTGTTTCCACACCCACAGGCAGTGACACAGTAGCCTCAGAGGAAGAGGAAGATGATGAGGAAGAGGAGGACTTTTTAAAGGGATACAGCTGAACTCTATAAATTAATCTCTATCAGGACCCAGGCGTGCTGTTCCTGTAAAAGGGCAGCACCACTGGGAAGGATGCAACAAGAATGAAAAGGCTGCCTGTTGGAAGTTGGAGAGAATGATGTTGAGACACATGTACATGCTGTTCCCAGAAGTTTGCTACTCACTGGGATTAATAACCAAACAGGCATGTTACTGACTCAAACGACAATAATCGTCAAGACTGAAGGTTTGCGATTTGTTTGCCTTGTACTCACTGCAGTTAGCTGGATGCTGTTCTTTTTTTATCCCTCAAGATTTTTACAAAAATAAAACTGTGGCAGAAGAATGATTTAAGTGTAATGTGAACACAGACCTGTGTATAGTAAAAGTAAAGGGTTGCAAGATTTTGCAGAACTAAGAATCTTCCCAAATAACTGGCATAAATCTGCAAGATTATCACTTACAACCCTGTTACTTCAAAACTCTTTTTAAAGGCCATGTATATTCAGTCAGTTTTACAGCTTTTTATTTTAGTTTTGAGATTGTAGCTCATGCCAGTAATATTAATTTCCATGTATAAATCTGTGAAATATGTGAAAAAAGAAACAGTACAGGTGAAAGTTGCTAAAGACAAAATAATGCATCCTGGCAACATTTCTAGATTGAATGTGAGCTCATATAGTGAGAAAATAATGCTTTTTATAGCAATTGTCCAGTACAAAGATGGAAGTTAGGAGAAATATTTTGTGAGAGGCAGAAGCTTGGAGATCTAGCAGACAGGCACCCTGCACAGGGATTAAAAGTGTGCTATGGCAGGAGCAGTGTATAATTCACCCTACTAGCAAATGGCCACTTGTGTCAGAAGTAGCACGTTTCTTCTGACTTTTTTACTTTAACCAGCAATGACGTGGTTGTGTAAAAAACATTAATGGAAGCAGTGTGCTTAACCATGTGCTTAACTCATGATTGTTTCAGGGACACCACCAATAACGCCACTCACACTCCATAAGTTCATCTACTATGTGTCCCTGCTGGACATGTGATGGTTGAAAACCAGATCTGGAAGGAAAATACTAATAACAGATCAGATAGTAAGTACAGTCAAACACTCATTCATTTAGCTCAGACATTGAGAAAAAAAAACTTGTCAGTGTGCAGCTAATTTTCCTTAGGCATGGAAAATCTTTGGAGTAAGTGGTTATTGATTTCATTTAATAATGCCATCTATGGTTTATTAGTTCATGTTTGTACTGACAGCAAACAAAAAATAACACAATGCTTCTTTTATTGAGAGAAGCTTTATGCTAACAAACAAAGCAGCTGCCTGAATTGTCTGGCTGCTGAGTCTCCTTAAGCTATCTAGTCCTTGAATTGACCTAAACCAACTATCAGCTTTGACTTGTTCCCTCTCTTGAATGTTGGTGTAAAAGGTATTTGAACTGAGAGACGTTTTGGTAGGTGACCTAAAACCTGCCCTTGACTCTTTCATAAATGTACACCACTGTTCCTGCAACAAGAATCTCTGGGTAAAATACAAGAGAAATTTTTAAACTTTCTCTTTCTTGACAATAAGCAGCAACACATCACAACATACTTTGGTTTTCCAAGAAAACACACAGTTTTCTGTTCAAATCATTCAGAAATCTATACTGAAAAATGACACAAACTAGCGTTTTAATCACAACACTGTGAATTTTACCATAGAAATGCAACAGTAAAGGTATCATCTAAGCTTGTATAACCAAATGAACATCAATCTCTTTAATATCGTCACTTTTATAAAGTATTATATCATAGTAGTAATATGTATTTTACTCAGGCAACATTAGCTTCATTACAATACTATTATGCTACAGTCAGAAGATAATTTTGCTTAAAATCCATACAAGCACCAGTTAAAATAAAGAAATGTATGGTAATTTATAGGAGAGGAAGTAAGTTTAACTCAAATATGGATGGGTTGTGTAAAAGGAAACAAATAGCTAACACTTATCAACCTGAAACATTTATAAAAGTGAAGGATTTTACTAATTATCAATGTTGTGCACAATGTAATTATATTTTGAATTTTTTTGATTCAATACAAGTACAGTGGAAAACCGGTAAATCTTGCACGGAGTTAGGGATCAAACCCGTCTGTAAATGGCTAAATTACTGGAAACCCTCCTAAAAAATGTAATAGTACAAACACCAAGTATATCTTAATTTGCATTTTATTTCCTCTCTGAGTGTACAGCCAATCACTGCCAAGGAAGATGAAAGTGGTTCCTGGATTGGCTGCTTTGCAAACAAGAAATAATGTATCAAATAAGTATTTCCGCTTCCCCAGTTGAATTTTTTTCTGAACATTTTTTTCTACAAAAAATAAAAAATAAAAAATCCCAGAATAGCTGAATGCTACATAAATACTTTGGAGTTACGCTCCATTGAAAAATCTGCAATTACTTCCTTGGTAAGACAAAATAATAGTAAAGCTTAACATTGTGGCCACTTTAGCTACAATTTCAACATGAGACTTGGAACAAATACTCATCTACTTAACATTAAAGCAAAACATTAATGTTTTCTGTAGTAACACTACTCCAGTCAAAATAGCTTCCTTAAACACTGTACATATACTTGTATTTTCTTTCATTGGTATGTGAATAAATGCAAACCTGTGAGTTTGAATGTATACTTGCATGAACGTGCGCCATTACTTGCTCACCTTGGGTGTTTTGCACACTTGTGTACAGAAGAACAAGCAATATCTTTTATTTGAAGTATTACTTCTACCACTATTCATCAAAGCGATTTGTGATAACCTGTGATCAGTAATGTTTTCATTGTTTTACATTCGTGTCAGTGCTGCTGCTGAAACCAATAAATCGCTTTTCTCTTTCAATTGTTTCACATTTTTTTTATTTTATGAAGATGTCATGGTGGTTTGTCAAAGAAATCAAAGCGTCTTTTCTGTTTCTCATCTCTGTCTGTGTGAAAGAGGCGTCTGGGAGTGATTTAAAGCGCACTATGACCTACTCCGAAACTGAGCCCTTAGGGTTGCTAATGTCAGCAGAGAGGATGTGAACCGCTTGGATGGTGGGAATTTGATACTTGTAATTCACTTCGCATTTCTCCCGCCCAGACCAAAGTTTGACCATAGAAAGGTTTGCATTAGTCTACTAATGTTATAACAGCATATTGGGTGCCTCTGAAACTGAGTAACAAAGAGATAAGAACTTTTCTTTCTAGAAAATAGTTTTCTAGACACTTTTTGCATCTACTTTAAGTGCTAAGCCTATTTCTATATTATTTTTCTCTCAAAAGGAGACATTTAACAGCAAGATGTATGTCACCTATTGGTAAGCCAGCAGGTCGTTGTAACAGTTACTTTATCAAATTTTGTTTTGGACACGAACCTCAGCCAAGCCATAAACATTTTGTTCATATTGTTCATAGAAAATCCTTCATTTATCTTATCCCAATCCTGGAGGACTTGTTACTCAAAACACTGGAAATCACTCCTTTGTAGTCCATGATTAAAGGAGGCACAGAGGAAGAAAAATAAATAGACAAACAGATATTATTCGACAGAAGCATTGGAGCAAGGCTGGATAGAGGTGAAGGCGAGTGCTCTGAGTGTGAGAAAAGCCTAAGGAGAAGGAGAATGATTTATTTCTGGAATTTGGTGGGAACCTTGCTTCCTGCCAACAATGAATTGAAATAAACCCAAAAACAAATAACAGGGGATCTCAAAAGGTCACAGAGCTTCTCTGTACAAAGCTCATAAAGATTTGGTTGCTGTTATAATAAAGTTGGGTGACAGCAATGAATGACAGCTGTAGAAAATAAAAAAATTAGGCCCAAATGGGGATGATGTTGTGTACCATGCCTTTTTTAGCTCTTTATTTGGAAGATGTTTGAGGGAAAAGAAACACTGTATCAAGACTTACTTCACATTACCACAATCTCAGTTACAAAGAGCCAAAGGTGATGGAGAGCATAATGTGAGGAAACCTTTTCCTATAGCATCTATTATAGATCAAGTTGTATTGCAGTTGTATTGTTTTTTTAGCCATTGTTATCAAGATCTTTAGTTGATAACTAGGGCTGAAACGATTCCTCGAATGATTCGAATACCTCGATTATTAAAATTCCTCGAGGAAAATCTACCTGCCTCGAAGCTTCGTTAATTTATGTTTTATTATTTAGAGCACCGTGTTCCAACCAGAACATTATTTGCGTTGCGCGGAGGTCTGACTTGTTGACGAAAGCTAAGTGTTAGCAGCATAAAGTCCAAATTTCAAGTTCGGCCTGTGGGAATTTTATTGATTGATGATAATGCCTGGGTTTTCATGGTCTTTGGGGGACCAATAAGCATCCTTAAAATGACTGGCGCGATGCCTGGAGTACTGCAGCCTTTCTCCTCCGGGAGCTGCTGGTTCAGAGCGAACGGCAGGAAGAGCGATGCGGGAGTATTTATACAGGTATGCAGATAGACTGAACACGGCGGGCGGCTGAGTAGTTGATGGTTACAGTGTAAGTGTAGCTTTATGGATGAACCCCACAATAAATTTCATTTCATCCCCGTCTCAACAAACGGGTGGCAGAAATCATCGTGGCGGGACATGGCTGGTAGATGAGTTTCTGAGTGTGACGAACGAAGGTGCCGTAAATATCCCGTATTGCCCCCCCTCCGTTCGTCCCCTGGTCTACCGGTCTCCGGACTTATTTCACCCCCATCTTACATTCATTCGTGTGCCTGCCCCCCCCACCACCAGTGAGAAAATTGGCTTTCATTTAACATGTTTATTTTAGCTGACTTTGGTGTAAAAATCTAACATTAACATTAAATAATAAAATAAATAAATAATATAATAGTTCAACACTGGAACTTGAACAGCAAACTACTCAACTAAACACATACAGTAATAATCAATTTATCTCAAAAATAGAATTTATTAAGAACAATTCAAGTTGAAATACTTTAGTCAAACTTTAATCATTAAGACAGTAAAAACTACAGCACAATATGGAGAACAGGCTCACTAGAGATTAGCACACTCTGACTGTAACATATATAGGACACAGAGGGACGTAGGGGGTCCTGTTGTTGTGACCTAAACATAAGAAACATGAGTCTCAAACTTAAATGTTGAGGATTTGAAGCAGCTGGATAGAATGTGGTACTTACTTAAAATAAACTGTCCCCTCATCTGGGAATGTTACCTCTCCAGAGAACTAAGGAGGCTACATGGGTCACTTCAGGGACAGAAACAGAAAGCTTTGTCCACATGAACTTTTTATTTTTAGTGCTCCTAATTTATAAATGATGCAACTGATTTGAGGTTTCAGCATTCTATTTTTTTCATGAGACACTTTTCACATACACCAAAATAAAAACTATCATCCACGGTCTTGCGTCGTCTTTTATAGTCTCTTCGGGTAACTGTTTAGGATTCATATCTGCGGACTGACACGACCATGGGAAAAGGTTGACTTTGTGTTTGAACCATTTCTGTCACAATTTGGCCAATCCTATCCTGCTGAAAAGTGTGATGAAAAGCCAGTTATGTTTTTCTGGCACAGTCTAAAAGTTTTATTTAAAATGTCCTGATACTTCAAAGGGTTCAAAATGCCATTCGCTTTAAAGCAAGGTTTCCCAAGGCCTTTGTGAGGGAAGGAGAGAAAAGATTATTTTCCTCCTGTCCTTAAGTTAACTCTGGACTTATTTATTTATCTAAAATATTTATTTATTCATTTATGTATTAATTAATTTATGTTATATTTAGGTCATATTTAAATTATTTATAATTTTAGATCTGTGTTATAAATTTTATACTCAAAAATGATTCTATTTATATTTGAAAATATTTAACACTTTGGATGGGAGTAGCTTGTCAGGAAACAAGCCATTTTTCCTTTGGGATCAATGGATGGATGTTACATTATATTTTTACCCCGCAAAAGAGGGACGTCAGCAACTACTAAAAGCTCCAATATTAGACATCCTTCCGATCAGCTGAGAAATATATTAATTAGAAATAATCTTCTGTTAACAGTTAAAATTAAACACGTTTAAAAGTGCCTGTGTAAAATTTTTATTTTTCATGTTCAATTAGGTAACTGTTATGAGAAGTGAAATTGATGCTAAGGCTTTTTACACTTAGTTATCTGACAGTAAAAGCATTTTCAAAAAATAAATCTCACGTTAATCTGTGAAGAAAAATCACTTTTAAAATGACAAGTCTGATTCAGTTGAAAGGTAAGAATCTATTTTTTTTTTTATTTAGCAACAATCACATTTTGACATATTGACAAGGTTCACCTCCACGATTTCTCTTCTGCTTTTGTTCCAGAATAACAGGATGAATTTAACTGAAACATTCCCACTAAGTCAGAACATTTCCCAACCAAAAAAGGCCGACATCTTAAAAATAAATAGACAACTGTTTAAAAATTGCTGTGTTTTGTAAATGTTTAAGGAAGGAGGTGCAATTTAATTGATATATTGTGTCATGATTTAGACAGGATGTCTCCTCCTTTTGCTCTACATTGATTACTGTTATTTTTCAGACTCATCCATTCTCTTTATCTATTTATGCACATTTCCTACAAGACGCATCCTGTAGGAGCTCCTATATGATTCAGCCAGACGTGAAGGCTGCCACATCCTTCATGCCAAAATGTGCATGTGCGCTCGATCAAATGCAACATATGTTTATCTACCCTGCCCTTAACGTCGCTGTACACTGTGTGCCACTTCACACTGACAATCCCTCCGAGCTATCAGCCATGGACTTGTGACCATTTCTAATTTATAAAAGCCAAAAGGATCGATTCAAAATTCATGAACAATCTGTCCTGCAACAACCAGTGATTTCAGTGACTGTGGGGCTGAGGAGATGTGGTGCAACAGTAAGGAAAGTTGTGCCTCCCCTCATATTGTACAAAACTGTGCATGCAAATGTATTTATGCATGCACAAAAAGGAAAACAGGCTGCAGGTATGCTCAAATTTCACAGTGAATACTCTAGAAACCTGTAAGCAAAACTTTAAAAGTGACTAAAGAAGTCACAAAGTTGAACATTGTCATGTCGGCAAGTATATAAAAAATATAATATGTCCAAACTTCTTGAAAACATCAAATTTTTTATATTAATTTCTTTAGTTCTAAACCTAAAGTGTAATCTATCCAGAGTTTGATGAGTATGTTAGTGTCATTTCTTACTCTCTATTTGTGCAACTGTGCAATATATATGTATATATAGGTTAAGATAAGGAAAGTTTAATTGTCTCAGATATAAATGAATGCTGACAGAACATGAGGCCAACCAACTACAGTGCTGTTTTGATCCTCTCTTGGCCTTTACAGCTATTAAAATTATACTTATTTAGTTAGGTGAACAAAAATGCTTTAAGAAATAAAATAAAAACTGCTATTTGCTGAAGTTCATACTGGGCCAAGTGTATATTTTTTTTAAAAATTGATTTAGCAATAAAACAAACAATCATACTGTTACACAGATCTTTTAAGTAAGCAATACTCTTTTGTTGTTGTTGCCAGCAGTAAAAACTACTTTTAGGCATATATGTATCCAGGCCAAGAATTAATAACAACAACAACAATGATAATGATCATAATAATAATAATAACAACAACTCAAATAGAGATAAGAAATGTAATTTTTAAAGTTGCTTCTTTTTGTACCCAAAATTCACACTGAGAGAATAAGTTTATTCAATGTGAATACCAGCATTTAAAAATAACCACAACGCTAGAAACTTAGAACTTCCGAACGTTTTTTATATGTATAAATACTGACATCACAGTGCCATCTAGTGGTTGCAGGCAATAAATGAAAAACAGGTGCAGCGTAATTTGACAACATGACTGGGTTCAGTCCATTTTCTACAGCCGGTGTCTGAGCCGGTAGAAAGGGAGGGGCTTACCTCTAATGGAGTAGAAGAGGTTCACTGGAAGAAGGAGGTGTCATCTTCAACCTGAGAAGCAGATCAGAAGCAGTCCAAGTTTAATGTGCCATTTCACTTGTTCCTAGGATAAACATAATACAGTGACACGAGTACAAGCAGCTGCTTGTAGCTGAACAGCAACTGTCATTCTGAAGATGTCCTGATTTTGCTGAAATTGTCATGTCTGCAAATTACATAGATTAAAACTTTTCAGAAGGTATTTTAAAATCGAGCTAACAAAGGGCCCATAAGGTCATTCATCAAACTGAGAAGAATTACAGTCTAAAAATAATACTGGAAAACCACATTCTTACAGTCCAAGAATAATAGTGGAAAAAGAGCAGCACCCTTTCCACAGAGAAACTTCTCCACGTGCACAAAAACAAACAGGTAAGTAGACCAGACTGGATTGGTACGGCAATATTTGACTACTAACTAGTTATGTGAACCACTCTAGAAATAAGTATTGTCCACGGTTAACACTAGAAAAAGAAAAGAGAGCAGCAGACTTACCATAAAAAAAGGAAGAAAAAACTTCTGGCACACAGACAAAACAGTAAAGTCTAGGCCTACCGCCGCCATTTTGCCTACCAGTAAATAAAGTAGACCAGACTGAGGTTGGTGCAGCAATATTTCAAGATTATCTATGTGAAGCACTCTAGAAATAACTGCCACACAACAACAGCACTGGACAAATAACAGAAAGAGCCTCAGAAAGTAGATCACACATAATCAAACCAGTCAACCAGGTGTATTTTTACTCTTAAATAGAATATAATTGAACAATAACTTACTGGAAAAATTAAGACACGATCGGGTTTCAAAGAAAAGAGGAAGAGTCCCGTGGAAGAGTCCTCCCGGTAACCGTCTGCAGAAATGGCGGCGCCGCGGAATGGCACGTGAACAGGAAGTGTCGGTTACGCTGCGTCTTCGTTGTCTTCTTCTTTTTCTTGATGTTAATAGCGATTAGCAAATATTACCGCCACCAACAGGTAAGGAATTAAAATAACTGTAATTGCGCAGGAATAAAAAGAAACAACATTTTAAAAATGAATCAATTTCGTGGGGAGACGATGCAACTATACAAAGGAGTTCTTTGTAGTGTAGTAAAGGAAAACGGTCAGATAACAATCAAACAATATTCAGAAGTGTGTACTTTTTTTATTTTAAAAAAATAGAAATTTGGTAAGTAAATAAATAATGACAGCTTTAAACGTTTTAAAAATCTAAAAACTTTTGGTGAGCATCAGGTCCGAATATTCTAGGTTGCACTTTCAGACTATTATCACTGGACGTCGTTCAAAGATTCGTTTGCTACCTGGGAAATAATTAATTGAGTTGCATTTATTATTAACTAAAATTAATAATAAAACATTCTTATATAACACTTTCAAATATTTATATTTGATCACATTAACTTGGAAAAAGGATAGATAGATAGATATTGTGACGGTGCAGAGAAGGAGTTAGCAATGGTGGTTAGCCACTCTAACCCAGAACAGCAGGACGCACTGTTGAAGTACTCCACACTTCCACTTCATTTCACTTCGTCCATGTAAAGCCAAATCTAGATAGATAGATAGATAGATAGATAGATAGATAGATAGATAGATAGATAGATAGATAGATAGATAGATAGATAGATTCGGCGAACCGACAACGAGCGGACCCACTCAGTGTCCAATCAAGTTGAACGGCGGAACTGTAACCACAGAAACCCGGAAGAAACCCGGAAGAGGACGTTTAGTTACGGTTACTTCCTGATAAGAAACTTTCAGTACCTACCAACGTTAACTTGCTTTAAAGTCTGTTATTGTTTTTTTTGTTTTTTTAAAGTATACGATGATTTTGTAGTTTTTAATCCGACGTGTTTATTAGTCTGTTTCTTTAACTCGTCCAGGAAGCATGGATCCTCGGTTTGTTTACATGGTGAATCAGCTGACGAGCTAACGTTAGCAAACTTGAGTCACATGAGTAGTTAATAAAACACCAGTTGTACCTTCTTAAATGAAACGCGGAGTTAGAGAAGGACTTACCGCGTAGATGTAGAATAGAAAGATTTGCTGGGAACGCACTAAGTGAGACATTTGGGGGATGTTAATGGGAGACTAACTGCTACAGAAGGTGTTAGCTACAGGTTCCTGTGTTTGTCATCGGATCGGGGGACTGTTTTAAAGGCCCTGTGGTGACTTCATGACAAGATGCCTTGCTCCTGTGGGGACTGGAGAAGATGGATTCGGCCGCTGGTCGTTGTGTTGTATATTTTGTTGCTAATTGTCGTCTTACCGCTGGTCATCTGGGAGCTGCAGAAATCTGGGGTAAGTTCATTTTCATTGTTCATAATTATTTTAACCTAATAAGTAGGTTCCCACAACATGATATATTCAACACGTAATGGTTATTGTGACACAAAGACTTAAGAAACATATTTAATAAACTGCAGATTAATTTAGTTGTATGTTTTCAAACATGGAATGTTGTACCTTTTTACTGCTAAGTTCTTTATATAGTAACACCGGTGTAATTAGTCAGGCAATCTGCTCAGGTAGTCAGCTTCTTAATAGACATGCTGCGTGTATTCTGTTGTGTTAAACACAATTAAGTCAAGTTAATTTGTTCAGGACATTTCATCAACAAGGCAGTTCAAAGAGTTTTGCATAATTAAAAACACACTATATTTCTATTTACGCAATTTTCTTCATCTAATAACAGGTTGGAACTCACAACAAAGCATGGTTCATTGCTGGGATTTTTGTTTTCATGACCATACCTATATCATTATGGGGCATTCTCCAGCATCTGGTGCACTACACCCAACCAGAGCTCCAGAAGCCTATTATCAGGTAAGTCATGTCTGCTACAAAAACCCAACAAAGTACAGAATTTTTTAACAATATTTTTACTATTATCACACATTTTTTTATTATTATGTCAGGATATTATGGATGGTCCCAATTTACAGCTTGGACAGCGTGAGTCAAATTATTTTAAAAAAAGTGTTTTTATTTGACATGCATAGCTCTTAAATATAATTATAAGAATAATAAGTATGACATTCTCTGTAGAATTGCCTGAGGCAGTTGTCTTTTGTTTTTTCCAGTGGATTGCGCTAAAGTACCCCAGTATAGCAATTTATGTGGACACGTGCAGAGAATGCTACGAGGCCTATGTCATCTATAACTTCATGACTTTCTTGCTTAACTACCTGGAGCGTCAGTATCCCAGCTTGGTGATGATGCTGGAGGTCCAGGAGCAGCAGAAGCACCTCCCACCGCTCTGCTGCTGCCCACCTTGGCCAATGGGAGAGTGAGTTCCATTAATAATAAAACCAGTTTTACAGTTGTAACAAAAATATATGGTGCTTCCCTAATTAGTGGTGCTTCCCACTAATTTGTGCTTAATTTTTTTAGCACAAATTAGCTAAAAAAGCTAATTTGTGCTTTTTTTAGTTAAAGCACAAATTAGATTTAAAATATGTCTCAATGATTGGTGTTTTTAAAATGTAATTGTCTTAATAATCGACCTCCAGATCTTTTCTCCAACATTTAAATTTAGCAATTTTTTTTTTTTGCTTTGCGTAATATAAAACATATCTTATTCTTAAGAATTTTTCAGACTTTGTTGGTGAAAATTCAGTAATTTCACCAGCTTGTTTGCTCAGATTTGTCCTATTTGCAATAAGTTAGCCACAGTGATGCGTCTGTATTGGTTACAAATGCAGTCATGGTGAAAAGAAAGCATGTTTTATGTCTTGAGACATAAGAAATAAAAATATATTTATCTTCTAGGTCACTGCTGAGCACTTTGTATTTTGTCCTTTAGTATGTTTACTTATCATAAACTTTGACCCAGTACAGAAACTGTTGGTGGAAAAACTAGCAGAGTGCGCCAGGAAGCTAACTATTTAAAACATGAAGGCACTTTATTAAGTAATCATAAACAAGTGTAAACAGCTCTTTAAACAAGTTTGGTAGTTGGTGATTTTCCACAATGTGACGAAGGAACGATGTCAGCAACTTTAAGAGAGACATTAAGAATGGCAGTCAATCAATCTGGGAATAGTCGTAAAGACAATTTCAGAAAATTTTGAATGCAACAAAACTTTGGTTTAGTTGGGCTTATTGCAGCCACAACACCTGGACACTTTTCAGGTTGTAACCATGAACTTATCAGTTTGTTATAATCTTTATAAGGTCATCCATGTGACTACTGAATTTGTTAATTGGATAGTTTGTTGTTGTTCACGTCAGGCAACCCTTCACACTTACTGAAGACCACCTGACTTTTTTAATGTCATATTAAGGTCTTGTATGTGAAACATTTATATACATTTTAATAGACTAGGCTAAAACTTTTCACGTAGCATTTGCTGATACATTTATTTAATTTTATAATTTTTGATTCAGTTTGAATTTCTTTTGCGTTTCTGATGGTTTTTATGAAGGCTCATTGCCATTCTTAGTTTGGCTTCGTCTTCAATAACTTCTTCTCTTTTCTTGTTTAACCAGGGTGTTGCTGTTACGATGTAAACTGGGAGTCCTGCAGTACACGGTGGTAAGACCCGTCACAACAGTGATCGCTTTGTAAGTAAATTCTAATTTTGTTGCACCCTGTTTATTCTTACCTCAAATTATTTGGCATGTGATATAGTGATGCGTGTGTTTCTTCCTAGGATCTGTCAGCTGTGTGACGTTTACGACGAAGGCAATTTTAGCTTTAAAAATGCCTGGACATACCTGGTTATTTTCAACAACATGTCACAGCTGGTAAATATGTTGCTGTTCTTTCAAATTGGCTGTATGGAACTTTAGGTTTTTGTTGACATTTCTCATTTTGTTCCAGTTTGCAATGTACTGCCTGGTTCTGTTCTACCGGGCTCTGAGGGATGAGCTGAGTCCCATCAAACCAGTGGGGAAATTTTTGTGTGTCAAAATGGTGGTGTTCGTCTCCTTTTGGTAAATATCTCTTTATTGCTGATATTTCATGTCAATGTATAGATAATCTGTATCTGTTTGAGGAAACCGAGGCTTTGTAAATGTTCTCAGGCAAGCTGCGCTGATTGCTTTGCTGGTAAAAGTGGGAATAATCTCAGAGAAACGCACATGGGACTGGCAGAGTGTGGAGGCTGTTGCTACCGGCTTACAGGTAGGCAACATTGTTAAAACGCAGCTGAAATACCTAATTATTTAATACTGTTGTGAAACAAACCAAGCTGCATTGTTTCTTTCAGGATTTCATCATTTGTGTCGAGATGTTTCTCGCAGCCATCGCTCATCACTTCAGCTTTACCTACAAACCTTACATCCAGGAGGCAGAGGAGGTCTCCTGCTTTGACTCTTTTATGGCCATGTGGGACATCTCAGATGTCAGAGCAGATATTTCTGAACAAGTTCGTAATGTTGGTAAGTCCTTCATGTTCGCTGATGTGCAGGTGCATCTCATTGAACTAGAAAATTATGAATCAGTGAATTTATTTCCATAAAGTTATTCAATGTTATAGCTCATTACATAGAGCCACAACACAAACTGTGATATTTCAAAAACAATTTTGCCAAAATTCTTCGATTAAAATGTGATTCATTGCAGTGAGTTAGTTAATTCCATACTTTGCAATTAACACAGAGATGGATTCTCACCACTAATTAATATACAAGCAATAAAAATGCATTTTTAGTCCAGGCACATGAAAAAATTCAAATGTCATGAAAAAAATTTCATTACAGAAAGTGAGACTCTTGTGTAGTGATATAGATTCACTACACATTGCGTAAAATTTTTCAAGCCTTTACTTTTTGTAATTTTGATGATTATGTCTTACAAAGAATGAAAATCCAAAATGTACCACAAAGTTAAAATATTGCATAAAATCAATAAAAAAAGTAAACAGAAATGTCAGGCTAATTTATTACTGTTATTAATGTCTTGTGATAGTATCAAGAATAAGGTAATCTAAAATATAACAAAATTTTATGTTCTGAAAAGTCTCTCACAGATGCTATACAACTGACTTATCTGAGAAAGTTACTAAAAAATCTCTAAAAAATGTTCTTATGTTTTTCTGGCAATCAGCTCATAGAAATAACTTAAATAATTTTGACTTAAAAAGAGAAGTTTACTTTGATTTAACTTTAGATAGTAAGAAAAAGGCCTTATCATTAAATATCTGGTTTCAACTATGAATAACTCTTTCCAAATGTAGGCTTTTAATCAAATGTTAGATTGAACTTTATTACCAAACTGTGCAGTTTGAATGTCAAGCACTTTTAAAGGACATCTTTCAAGAAACCTTGAAAACATCTGTTTGAAATTCAATAATTGGATAAATACACTGGTAGGATCGAATTAGTGAAATAACTTCACTGAGATGCACCTTTTCTTCAGACATCTTTGGAAACAAGCTTCATAAAATCCTTCTATGTGTTTTCTTTGTGGACTCGTTTCCAGGAAGGACAGTCATGGGTCGCCCAAAGAAGTCGTATTTTGGCGAGGCGCAGAACGACGGTGAGCGTTCTGGGCTTCTGTCTTCGGCGTCTCAAGATGCCATCACGGAAGCTGCAATCAACCAAGGTCAGTATGAGGGGCTTGGAAGAACCCTCACACCGCATTCCTTATCAGCGCCGGCAGGTTTGGACTCAGCTGTGTGGGAAGAAGGTCATGAGGCTAGAACTGACTCAACCCAAGATAATGTAAGGACGAATCACACCAAAGAACCAGAAGAGGCGGATCTCATTGTCATCACTTAGGTTGGTCTATTGTTATATGACTGGGCAGGTCCCAGGTCCAAAGCTTAGGCAAACAAATGACGCTAAAGCTGATTAAAATCAGCAAGACTTTTTTCAGCCGGTGAAAAATGAAAAGAACCTCTCCGTTAATGACAGCTGTATGAATGTTCTATCGAAGGTTGCGTCTTACTTGGCTTATTAACACGCATTTCACTATTTATGTTGTATGAGGAAAGGGAGAAAAAGCTTGTGCTCAAAGTTCCCACAATAAATCCATTATAGCCGTTATAAAGCCAAGAGCATGTCTGAACCCAGAATTGTTTCTGTAGCCTTTCAAATCAATATTTCTTAGCAACGTCTTTATATGAAGTCTGACAGATGAGCAGCTTTCAAATGGTTTTTTTATTAGGATGTTCTTGACTTGCAGTGCTTTATAGCATTCAGGAGGCTGCATTACTTAAAGGAGAGTTATTATGTAAAGATGACCTTTTAGTGCTTTATATCATGTTATATTTCCTCATCAAAAACCTACCCGGAGTGTTGTCTTGACTCTTTTATACATGTCTGAGCAATTCTTGTGTCTAAATGCTTGGTCATACAAAGCTCTGCCTATTTAGCTCTAGCTCCTCCCCCTCATAGCCCTTCTAGACTAGCGGCAACTGCAGTTACCAAACATATGGAACCGTGCATCTGCTGAGCTTTTGCTAATTACTTCTTAGTGAAAAGCTTCACAGAATGATTACAGACAATATGATGAAGGAGAATTGTTCTCGTGATGTCCTGAAGGTGAGCTGTCAGAGAAGGAACTTTTTAAAGAGACAGAGGTCAATTTCAAGGTGTCAAATTGCAAAGTCAAATTTCTTTTATTTTTGATATCGACAGCATTTTTAGACCTGAAAGTAACATTGTTACTTGATTTTGCCATAAAATGGCACTATGGGCTTGAAAAATACATAATGCCCCTCCTTTAAAACACATAGATTGTTCCAAAGCTACATGTTTGGAAAAGAGCATTGGAACATTTTAAAATAAAAAAGTTTTAAAAATAAAAATGTTTCCAGATCAAGGAATGAAGTAAAAAGGCAAAATTTTTCTCTGTGTATAGAAACTGTTTGCATGGGTATAGTAGATCAATGCAAGGTGAACACACTCGGTGTGTACTGCATTTTATAATGGTGTCAGTAGATACAGAAACACTAAATGTGAGAACATACAGAACTCAACTTGAAGTAGTACAATCAGGTCTCTGTAGTTCAGATACTATAAATGCTTTAGTCTGTACAACTTCACATGTAATAATCAGAATCTGATTCACTTTTCCACCCTGGAACCTCTTTCCATTGATTTTTCTCATTAGTTTATCAAATATGGGCGACACCAATTAATTTTTTTCATAACTACATTTTGAATAGATGTTTTTCCCTTTAATATTTTAATTATTTTCCACTAATATGGTGATTAGAACATGGATTTGTTCAGGCCTGCTGACAACGTTATTTTCAAAATAACATACAACAACTTGACGTCTATAATCCTAAACTCATGCATGTTGTTGCCTTTTTTATACGTAAACCTTACTGGAATATATCAAATCTGATGTAAATACTACAGTCATGAAATGTAAAATGTAAATATCAATAAAAAAATGACCAAAAACAAGTTTTTCATTGTGTATTAAAACAATTCCACATGCATTGGTGAATACACTGCAAAAACACAAAATCTTACCAAGTAATTTTGTCTAGTTCTACTGGCAGATTATTTCACTTCTAACTCATATCTTTTCATCAATGCTAAGAAATTATTCACTTAAAACAACCTCCTATATCATTCTGAAAAGTTACTTGTAAGTCAGTTTTGTCTTATTTCAGGTATACCAATATATTTGGAGTAGATATTAGACCAAAAATACTTAGTAAGATTCTGTTTTTGCAGTGCAGTTTTCATAATAAACATTTTAACATCTGGGTCCATAAGGACAATTTCAATTCACAGTACATTTTATATGTACTATGAAACTATTCATACATGAATATTACTAGAAAATTCTATCGCAGTTCCGTCACAAGGGCACTTAAAAACTTTGTCATGCAGGTCATTGCTAAAAAAAACAAAAAAACTACAGCTTAATATTTTCTTACCAGAATAAACAAAATGTATCATAATAGATTTCCTGCAGACTCTGTAACAATGGATCTCTCCTAAAAATGTATAAAATGACGATACCACATAGGTTTTAGTCCATCTGCACAGGAGCGTTGTCTAAATGAGCGGAGATGGAGATGGTGCTCTTGTGCAGCTTCACAGCTAGACGGATCCAGTCTCCAGCTTGGACTTGCAGGGGATCCTGCAGAACGGCAGCGGCCTGCTTCCAGTGGGAGTTCCGGCTGAGGGTGCTGACACTGACATCCGGGTCCAACTGGATCTGGTACCAGAAGGGAACCGCAGTAACCCTGCCTCCAGAGGTGGTTTGCACCTGTGTGAGAAAGGAATCAGTGCTTAGTGGGAGAGTAATTTCACTATAAAACTGTTGTTTTGGGATAAAAGCACCAAAAATAAATGACTCTCTTGCCACCTCAGGCTGTATCAATGATGCATGTTTTACCTTGACTTCCCTCTCAGTGTAGTTTTTGTTGACATCCATGAGGTCCAGAACAAAGAGCTCCAGAGCCTCACTGAGATGTCTGCACTCCAGAGTGGAGAAATCCAAAAAAACATGAACCGGAACCTGCAAGATGTGACATTTAATTTGAAAAACAAGGAGCAGGTTAGGATGTATGAGCTTTCTCTAATGCACATGGGAGCAAAATTATACACAGGGCTGGTAAATAAATAACAATATAGAAACCAATTCAAATACATCTTATTATTTCTGATACAAACAGTGGGTAAACATCCAGCTGGTGATTAAAGTTGCTAAGAAACATTTATCCAAATATTAGTAGGAGTGTAAGTATATATTTGAACCTGAAATCTCCAAATGCATACAGTATAACATTCATACAGAGGATGAATGCATGTAAACTTCTTGGTCTTGGCTGTTGTTTCAGATTATGAGCATATATTCCTTATTTATGTGACTTTCTGTAATGGAGCAAAGCTGTGTTTTATGTGATAGTAGGGCTCAGATGTGCCTACCGGTGATGGCTTCAAAGAGAAGACATCTGCTAGAACAAACAGCCGTCCCCCATGAGAGGTCAGCAGAATTACGAGCACAAACATGGCGCTGGAGGAAAACTGGGATTTCCATACCAAATAAAGAAAAGGAATTCGTAGGAATTTGTCAGCTGGGAAGTGCAAATCCAAGAGGAGCAAAGAAAACACAATTCTAGACATCAGTATTCTGGGAGAATTGCATTAGTTGAACTATGTTTTTCTTTGGATATTGTAGTGTAACAGTCCATTTACGTATGTGAATGTTGATTACTCAACCTTAAAACAGCATGTAAAAATGTAATCTCATAGTACTAATTGATTAACTGAGCACTTCCAAACACCTGGTCTGTCTTAAGGCAATATAAATAAGGTATACTAAAGAGTTAAATCAGATATATACCCTAAACATGTTTAAATTGGGATTATTAAAATAGCTATAATAATAATTTCCATAGTGCAGTAATGCTACATCTCCAGATGGAAATGTTTTTGCTTATAGACACAATAAGAAGTTATCATTTTTAAGTTCTTATACAAAATCTGTTTTTTATATCTACAACTAACTCTTAAAAGTTACTATTTGCAGACTATGCCATCTTTCTTCATTTTCCATATTTTTTTCAAAAAAGGTTCCAATCATTCTACAAAATGGGTTTTTGTAATAAGAGGATTCACTTTGTTTTAAAATCTGAAAATATAAATAAATTCTAGTTTCATTTTGTTAGCTTTCACAAAAAATTTTAGAAAATTGTTTTTTGCAGCTCTAGGCAAATGTTATTTTGTAGTAGAGAGGACTAAAGAGGTTCTTTAAATAGAAAAGTTGTTGACCTCTGGCTTAGAAAAATACACAACCTTAAGTAGAAAATGCTTCAGCATTGCTTTCTTACACACACAGCACCATAATCTGGGAATCATCTCTCCTTGTAAGTCAGCCTACTGTGGATTGTTTTGAGAAAAATGTAACAAAAAAATCATTGGAATGTCTGAGATGCTAAATATGCACCACTGCTACTCAGTAACTTTATCTCTTGCTACACTATGCAAGTCCTTTGTCTGCTCCGATGAAGCCTCAATCACCTCCAAACTGAATGTTGTGTTTCTACTTTAACTGATTCACCTGATAATAGTTTAGGAATGTCAGAGCACAAAGAGCTACCATTAAGTTTTCATCTTCACCATGATCAGGAGTTCAGGAGAGAAAATAAAACTAAACAGTGAGGTCTGTACATGGAGTGTGTGAAACCAAAGTCAAATTCTTTGCTTCTGTTCTTAAACTTGGTCAATAAACCTCAATCTGATTCTAAAAAGTTATGTATCCTGTTTTAAGAAAAAAATTAATTCTATGTCCATCATTATTTTATACTACAAACATTGGCTAATCAAAAGTCTGACATGACGAGACTTAAAATTCACTATATGCATTCAATTTCCCCACATTTAGACAAACGGCGTTTTCAATAACCAAACATTTTATGCCAGCATAAGGAAAAAAACACGAGGCTTTAATCTAATTAATAATGTATGACTCAGAATAAATGGTGGAACAAGAAATTATTAAAAATCATCTTAAAAACTAAAAGCTGACCTGAAAATGCAACTTTAGGACCTTTACAAGCAAAGTAAACATCATTTTAAAAGTTAAAGCCAGTTGATGGAGGGAGGACTCTAAGGGAATACTTACAGTGAACTGATTAATGAAAGGAGCAATATTAAATCCCAGAGTAGGTTCCCGGCCCTGGACAGCACTTTCCAGTAACAAAATGTCAGATTCCACCAGCATACCGTATACAACAATCTTCTCTGGGAAAATACGCCCTCCTTCTTCCAGCAGAAACCTAAAATGGAAAACAAGAGAAAAATAAAGAAATGCATGTCTTTTACAAGCTTTTTATGTCAACATTCCTGGAGTCGAGTCCTTTTAAAGCGACTTTTTAAAGTATATTTACAAAATTTCAGCTATGGAACCTTAAAACCTACTGAATGATCAAAAGACGGACAGACAACAAAAAAGTGGCAACAAAAGTATGTGGCACAACTAAAAATAGAAGGAAAAGAAAAGTTGAAAAAACGAAATAAAATTTGTAACATGTTTTTTTTAAGAAGATATAACCTTGTCATTAAAAGTCTCATTCTAAAAAATGTCAGGGCGAAATTTGTACCATACTCGAATTGTGGTTGGTTCCCCACAAAATTATCCCAAGGGCCATAAATTGCTCCTAAGCCACACTTTGGACACATCTGATTTATCCATGGGATCTAAAAATATATTTACATTTATATATACAACATAATTACATTCCATACTTTTGCGGAGTGAAAATAAACCCTGACAATAACATGATAATCTGAATACAAAGCAAAAAATGTGACTCAATCGCTTACTTTTAAAAGCGAAACCAAAAAAACTGAAACGGGGCGTTTTTATCTTGAACTGAAGCAATCTGAACACTCAGGCACACAGATTGGTCATATTTTGAAGCGACTGTGGACTAAAACAAATACTCTAGTCCTGACCTGGCCAGGGAAGCTTTCTCCATCAGCTTCTGTCTAACAAGCCCACACGTTTCCACGCAGTCCAGGATGATGGCGCTCCACAGCTTCTCACGGGACGGCCGCTGTAACATCCCCTGCTCGTCCTCTGTGTGGTTCAGCCAGAACTCCAGATGCTGCTCAGATATGTCGTTGGAGCGAGCGAGTCTCTTCAGGACGTTCTGCTGCTTGCTCTTCTCCACGGAGCTGTAGGCTTTTACTTGACCCTGGCGGGCCGCGATGAGGGAGAGCAGCGAGAAGCCCTCAGACACATCCAGCACGTAGAACAAACTGCTATCCGCCACAAAGGAAGCCGTGCCAACCGTGTTTCGATTTCGATTTTTAACCTTCAGTTCAGAGATGAGCTTGGTCAACGAGGTGCAAAAACTCTGATGGTAGTCCAGATTGTTTAAGAGCGCCATCTCTGAACACTCCAGCATGCAGAAGTCTTCGGACTCACTCTGACTCGTCTGGAGGCACGCTAATGCGCTGCACAGTTCCACCTCTGGGTTTGGGTTTGGGATAGGCTTGAAAGATTTGGGGAAGTCCATGCGCTTGTCGAGGTAGATTTTGTGACCTTCTCTCAGCACGGCGACGCAGCTGAGCCTCAGGTAGGCGTCTTGGCAGGAAACTTCAACTATCAGCTCATCCAGAGGCTTTAGCCCAAAACCTGCAAAACAGAAAATGGAAAACATTTAACTTCATCTGATTATACAGCTACAAAATTAAAACGTAATATATTTTTAATCTACAGTCAACTAGGACAGAAACTAACGATTATCTTAATCAATCAATTAATCAATATAAAATTGCCACATTCTGATGATTTTTAATTTAACCCTTTTTTATGCAATAATGGAAATACATTAAAAGATTAAAATGAACAAATAATTAAATTCCTCTTTTTAAATAAGAATTCTGTCAAAATCTCACTTTATATATGAGCAAAGTTTAAAACGATGTTTACTTTACAACTGCAGCAAAACATTTTTTTCATTTGAAAAACATTTTGAAAACCACATATCCTTTTCATTCCACTTCACAATTCTGCACTTCACAAAAGTTGATTTATCATTAAATGAATAATTAAATGAATTTGATCATTCTCATTGTGAAAAGAGATCCAGGAGAGCAGACAATGAGAGGATTCCTACTGGGATACCATCTGTTCACGTCATCTCGAAGCTCGTCAGATGTATTTGGGGGAAAATGCAGATTTACTGCTCATTAAAATTTCATGAACACTAAAGAGAGTCGCAGAATTTCAGGGCGTGCTGGGTGACGGATGTTTGTCATCCCTGGGAAAGGTGGTGCCTCCTTTGAGCCCGTTTGAACTAATTAGCAGAGGGGAGGCATGCTGTGCAGTCTGGTCTGCAACTGGGACATGTCACCTAATGTCAGCAGCTCTTTGGCTCAGCTCTCTCTGCAATCACAACAAAGTGAATCAAAGGGCCTTAATGGATCAGGATACTGCACAATAGTCATCTAATTTTAATCTCATATCCTTAATGCAACCTTTTAAGATTACAGAAGTTACTGTAACAGGTGACTATAATTTTAGCCATTTGTACAAGTTTCCAAATGAGCATAAATAAAGTTCAACCAAGTTAAACCAACATTCTACTTGATTTCCAATGATTTCAGAGAGGAAAATCTGTGTGCATTGTCTTTTCCTATCATGGTCAACGATATGTTTTCTGAAAGTTTCCCTTTGGGCTTTCTTTACTCTTTTATTCTGCTTTATTCCAGTACTTGATCATTTCCATTTAACTCTGACCTTCCAATCGTAAAAAGGCTCCTAGACTCAAGAAATGAACCAGTGCCATGTTGAAACATAACAAAGAACCTATTTTTTGGATTATTGGATCTTTAGACACTTTGATACCTGTTACGCCTCCATCTTGACTAAAATATATGAAATAAACCCCCCAAAGATCAAAGAGCGCAGCAAAAGTTTGAAAGAAACAAAAAACGCATGAAGACCATATGGTGATAAATAATAAAACAAAACATATAGTGTGAAAACATAAAGAAGATTTGTCCATCATACTCATTGCACTGTGGACAGGGTAGATGGCTTGCTCCCAGCAGGTGTCTTCCTGTGGTCCGGTGGACAGACTGTTCTCCTCGTCCAGGTGGAGCTGGAACCAAACAGCCAGAGCGTCCAGCTCTCCTTCCTGAGTGACGGGCAGCCGCATCTCTCGCACCTCCCTGGAGCTCAGGCCCTCCAGTTCCTGGGAGTTTCACAACCATCAGAATCAAAGGAGAGACCAACAAGACTTTAACTAGGACTCACAACAAAAATATCTAAAAAAGGGTTGGTTGTGATGGATTTTATAGACAGTGGTGGTCTATACAAGCACAAATAGTGCATTTCGTTGTTGCAAACTCTTGTTCAAAGTGGGTGATGTGGACTTAAAGTTTAATCACAATAAAGTTGATAACTATTTATCACTTATTTTCAGGCAACTTTGACTGCGTACCACAGCAATAATAGCCCCACAAACACAGATACTGCTATTGAAAAACACAATACACTTCTTTAGGACACCAATCACATGAAAAAGTGAGATTTTAACCACAAAACTGGAAACAAATTTATTGATTTGTTCAGAAAATGGAGAAAATAGTAAAAATAGCAATTCTGACATTACAGACAGTTTTTTTTCTTTATAAATTTTATGAATGGCAATTTAATGTGAAAACAATAAATCTAAATTCTTATCATGATTAGCCAATTGCCATTTCAAGGTTATATCAAGTCAAAATATTAATGCTTTCGTTGAAGGTAGCCTGATGACAAAGAGTCAAAAAACGTTTACTTAAAATCTTCAACTTATATTTGAAACCATTTAAAAACAGTATGGAAGTTCTAAAAACTGTTTAAATTTTCCACTTTAAATATAAATAACAGAAATTAATTAAATTTCATAAGCAGGATATTTGAGGAACACTAAAAATGCTAGAAATGACCAAAGGGAATAGAAAAATTGTTTAGTTATTTACATTGAAGGCATAAATCTCAATGTCACAAACTCTGAGTTACTTTCTATCTCTGAAATAATTTCTAAATCCGTCTAATAAACTAAAATATAGGAATATTTTAGTTATATAAGAGAATTTACAGTCTGTTTTTAGCTTCAGAAAGTGATTTTTCTGTCACCTGAACATTGTTGAAGTCTATAGTGAGGGCTGTGAATGGCTCTGTGAGCGCTCTGTATCCCCCAGGCAGCCGGCTCAGCCTCTCTGTGGTGTACGGCTCCGTGGTGTCATCCTGCTCAGGGCTGCAGCTCACCGGACTGCGGAGTTCCCCTGCTGCCACCATGGACAGACCACCCACCTCTGCAGCACACAACCTGAACCAAAACACAGAGACAAGCAGACAAAACAATGTGTGGGGAGTTCATCTCAGCATGCAGTGTAAGACATTTCCACTGTGCATGCTGGTATAATCATTTCAAATAAAATTGAAGCATTTTGTATCATTGCTGTTTGTAAAGAGCAGGGTAAACAAAGTGACCTCAGGAGTTTACCTGTGATGACGGCGGATCTCCAGGGACTCGACGGCCATACAAAACACAGCGGCTCCAGCAGGAATGACCCGTCCTGTGGCATAATCTTCTCCAAACTCACCCTCACCCCTCTGCAGAAAATAATCAATTAAACATGAACCTCAGAGCATGTTAAGACCATACTAGGGAGAAAAGACATCAATCAGTACTGTGCAGACAAAAAACAACAACAACAATTAGGCTGGAATTGAGAAAAAGACTCAGACTCTCTCTGAAAAAAACATGCAACATGAGCCTAGGTTTGCCTGAGGTTTGAAGTGAAAGAACAAGAAGACTTCTGGAACAATATCTTTTTGACCAATGAGACCAAAATAGAGACTCTTGGCCATAATGAAAAGCTCCATGTTTGGAGAAAACCAAACAGAGAATACATGCAGTAACAACTCCTACAAATAAACTACTATTAGTGGTTGAGGGCTGCTGATTTGGGGCTTATTTTGCAGCCACCAGACTTGGACACCTGACCATAAACTCCTCTGGATAACAAAGTATTCGAAGATAAAACGTGACGCCATCTGTCTTGACTGCTGGAGATTGGTTGAAACTGAGTCATAAACATAAAGTGATGTAATGGCCTAGTCAAAATCTAGGCCATTACATCACTAGATTTAATGGCAACAATCTCTGGAAGATTTCCAGAGCTTGTTCGTAGCAGTCGAAGAGTTCCTGAATCCGTCCCACAGAGTCCAACTCTTCGGCCCAT
>CAEFZX010017910.1:0-22897 GCA_903066825.1 Alfaro cultratus
GGGAGAACATGCAAACTCCGTGCAGAAAGACCCCGGGCCGGGAATCGAACCCAGAACCTTCTTGCTGCAAGGCAACAGTGCTACCAACTGCGCCACTGTGCAGCCCGGTCAGAAGCTAAAATATTTCCAATCAAAACCATTTAAATGTGACAATAAACGCAAAAGCAGAAGAAACAGAGCAAATACTTCTTATAGACGTTGACATCTCCACTCCTTATAAAACTTTGCAGACATAATGACCCCACAGAGACAGACAGCTCCGTCCATAAATCACTAACAGACGCCGCAGACTGACTCAGGCCCCGTTTCTTATTGCAATATCCATTTATTGTTCTCTTCACACAAATCATTGCAAAAACAGAAGGTTTGAAGCAACGGGATCAAAGGAAACGTGGCCGTCCTTCAGAACTGCAGATCTGGAGGAGACGAGTGTTTTTTTCTTTTGTTTGCTTTGTTCAGTCAACCTCGGCGTGTTTTGTTCTTTGATTTCTAACGAGTTCGCCGAAGAGTTTACAGGGGAAGCGAAGCGGCGCGGCTGACAAGCTGAACAAAAAGAGAAATCTGCAGCTTCATGAGGGTCGTTTGACTTCTGGCGTGCCGCCGTTTGAACCTCTTTAGCGGCGCCGACGCGGTGCTCACATGGTGAACACCGACTGCACATCTGAAGATCGACAGAGGAATTGCTCACACGCTGAACTCGAAGCGCAGAACGTTATACCCACCTAGAGTTATTACACGTCTCCATGGAGATTATTTTAAGGAATTTCTGCTTCAGTGGGGGATGGCAGAGGAAAAAATAAGGACAGAAAATACAGACACGGCGGAGGGAGAAAACATCTGACCAAACTTCACATCTGGACTTTGGAGGATTATTTTTTCATTTCGGCTCAGACAAACAGGTAAATATCAGGAGAGGGAAAGAGTCCGGAAAGTTTGTCTCGTGGATGGGTATCTGTCAGAAGACTGAAAAGAGAGAACACTGATTTAGAAAGCTTTTGTTTTCTATGAGCTTAAGCTTCTGGGAGTGTTGTGAATACCATCAGGCAATAGCTGTGTTTCCATTACAAATGTGCGCAAAACTTTATCAATACTCCTCTAATGTAAACCCCTCCACAATTTCTCAATTGCGATGTTTCCATTAAATCACTTATGAATAAAACTGTTCAACCAATAAGTGATTAAAAAAACTGCTGCACCACCATCCTCCAACTACTTCCTGTCGTCGTCTTCTTCATGGTTTGTGCCAGCGGCAACATCTGGTTGTTGATCATGTGATTCGTATGATGTGAAAAACGTGTTTCCATCACAGTTTTGCAGAATAAACTAATTTCAATATTAGTTTATTAAACCCCGCCTCATCCTAGCTTCAAAGCTTCTAATACAAAAATAGGTTGTTTTTTTTTAATTGTCGTGTTTCCATTAAGCTAATTTATTTTCGTGATTCAAATTCCTGAAATTTTAAGGTTAAACCATATGCAGTTTCTGTCATAAATGATAACATGAAAACATTATATCACATTTGGGGAAAAAAATGGCCACAAAAACCACAATTGGTTAACAATGACATGTTTCCGTTGAGCAAATTTATTTTTGATATGTCAAATTGCGCAATTATTTGGCCAATGGAAAAACAGCTAATGATGCATGTTTT
Organism: Alfaro cultratus; assembly: GCA_903066825.1. Classification (NCBI taxonomy): domain Eukaryota; kingdom Metazoa; phylum Chordata; class Actinopteri; order Cyprinodontiformes; family Poeciliidae; genus Alfaro; species Alfaro cultratus. The sequence continues at coordinate 1,652 of CAEFZX010017910.1, forward strand.
GCTTCTAACTGAGAAATTCCTACAGCTGTTTTATCCTGAAGAGATTTACATTCACAATAAATCATGTGTGGAGTTGAAATGTTCATGATACTCACCGCTAACCTCGTAGCATAATTGCCAAAGCCATATTTTAGTGTTTTTGGAAAACGAGAGAAAGCATGAATATGGGAATTGAAAAGAAAGTTGTTTTGGACGGTAACAAGTGTTCTGATAGGCTGAGGCGATGGAGCAGTGAGAGGAGATCAATATTACACAGATATCTCAATTTGGCCTAAATATAACTTCAGGCAATTATGCTATGAGGATGGCATCACGTAAGTTAATGCTGAAATAAAAACACCTAAGATGGGACTTTAAAACTGAAAAAGTTTGCAGTTTACAGTCATGAAAAAAGAAAATTTGTTTGCTAACACAGTCATAGAGAAATCTAAGTAAACCCCCAGGATTCACTAGCATGTATCGCCGCTTTTAGCATCAAAATCTCTCCCAACGTGTTTACAGGACTTCGTTATATGCCATATTATCCCATAAAGTTTGTTCAAAAGAATGACAACTTGAAATGGCAAAAATAAAAGATTTGAAACTGAAAACTTATTTTAAAACAGAAATAAAATATTTGAAACAGAAAAAACGTTTAAAACTGAAAAATGTTCATAACTACTTTTCAGATACAAAGTCTTTTTTTCCCCCAAATCTTTATTTTCAGTTTCAAAACATTTTCTTTCCAATTAATTATTATTATTATTATTTAACAAACTTTAAATCTCGTGGAAGCTGCCAGGGTGTACTTAGATTTAGCCAGAACAACAAAACAGTGTGATCCCACAGAAACCCCCGTTGGTTACTTACAGCTGGATACGAAGGGCGAGTCATTTAAACATTTCTCAACCTGTTTGGCGTAGCAAAGTCAGAATCCACGCTCTCCATCAAAATAAATGTTAAAAATCCACACAATTTAACCCAATTTTAACATTAAGTGAAATTAGTAAAAATTCTGCTGTCAAGTACAAAAATGTCTCTATTTACAGTATCATACAAAGAAGGTTCAGGGTTAGAAAGTGGGTGTAGAGGAGTGCGGGCGTGGCAACACCTAGTTATGCATTTGTGTGCTTTAGAGTGCAGTGACGTTCCAAAAGCTTCTTAACATTTTATCAAACCTCCCAATACAAATGCATTTTATTGCTTAGTTTACATGATGGACCAAAACTAAGTTATGCGTATTTCTGACGTGGAGGGAAAATGATACTTGAATGAAAATCTTAAAAGTGTGGCGCGCATCTGAATTCATTCTCCTTCTTGCCTCTCCAAGGCAGAACTTTCTAGAACCGCCGTTCAGTGGCCACGTCGAGCGTTTTACAGTGCAGCCCACCAGCTCTGAACAGCTTGGAATTATGAAGAGGATTTTGGTCTAGACTTTGACTAGGCCATTTTTAAATGTGAATATGTTTTGATATAAATCATTGCCAGATATCAAGTCAACCTCCTTCAATTCTGTTTAGTGATTGGAGATAATCTCATTAAAGAAATTGATTACACTGGATTTATTTTTAATCAGTCACAATAAAGGGGGTAGATATAAATTTAGGTTTTAATTATTTTTTCAGGAAAATTTTAATAAGTATTTCCTTTCTGATGCATTGTGTTGGTCTATCATCAATAAAATCCTAATAAAATACATTTAAGGTTGTAATATGACAACATGTTGAGAAGTTTTGGCTTTTTTTACTTTGTTCCTTAGCGTGTTTATGCACGGGCCATCCAGCAGGGGGAGCCCTTTCACAGCACAATGATGGCACCGTGTCTGGGAGGGGAGATGAATGGAGCTGAAGGAGCAGAGTGTGCAAATCAAATTCAGCAAAACTGTCTCGCCGCATGTGGCGCTTATGGCGTCTACGTCTTATATACAGATCAGTGAACATAAAGTCTTCAGAGTGAGTCAGAAGAGCTGCACTGCAATGGTGATCCGTAGAAAAGAAAGATACTTTTTTTTTTTCCTGGGAAAACAATGTTCCAAATCCAGCAGAACAACAACCAAACAAGAATCTCATACAGCATGTAGGAACAACAACAACAACAACAAAACTAATTTGGCTGAGGTCAGCAACTCTGATACTTTTTCCATTAGAATTTGGTAAAATTTCGCCCATCTCAGGGTGGGTAAAAAAAGCTCTAACAAAGACAGGCATCTGAAAGGTCCTGTGCTTTTTCCTCCTGTCTGTTTTTGTCGGTTGTTTCTGCCGAGTGTGCTTTGCTCGAGATGGACTGCATGCAGTACAGAGTGGACCACCCAAATGTCAGCAGCGTGTTCGAAGAGATGAGCAGGAAGAAGAAAAAATAAAATCGTGTGCTTACAGCTGCGTTTCCATTGCAAATGTGCACAAAGCGTTGTCAATGTTCTGCTAATGTCAAGAAAACCTCCACAAATTTGCAATTGCAATGTTTCAGTTCCAAATACTTCCCGTTGTCTTCGTCATGGTTTGAGCCAAAGATAACATCCCGTTGTTGATCATGACTTGTATGTTACAAAAAAAAGTATTTCGCAGTTTTGCAAATTAAACTAGTTTTAATAAATCCCCAAAACCCACCTCATTTTAGAGCCAAAACATTTTGAAAAACAAGTTTTTTTTAAAAAATTTGCATGTTTCTATTAAGCAAATGTATTTTGACGTAGCAAGGTAAAGAGGTCAGTATTAAGCAGATATCTCAATTTGGCCTAAATGTGACTTTAGGCAATTACGCTATTAAAAGTTAAAGTGATGAAATACCAACACGTGTTAAATTGTTAAATAGTTAAGAACCTCAAATGGGACTTTAAAATCAAAAACATTTGCGGTATACAGTCATGAAAAAAGGAAATTCCTTTGATTGCTAACATAGTCAAAGACAAATCTAAGTACAATCCATGATTCAATAGCATGTAGCACTGCTTTCATTGAAAAATTTGGTTTTCAGAAATGTCAAATTGAGCAATTATATGGTCAATGGAAACGCAGCTTATGATTATTTTGGGTGTGTGGCTTGGTAGAAGGGTGATTTTAACAGAGTTCGACACATTGCCTGCAGCGAGTGTCTTTGGTCCAATGTGGCGGAGGTCATCCCCCCACTCCTGGTTGTCAGATCTCTTGTTCCACAGGTGTGAACTTAGAGGTACAAAAATCTCTTTAGTCAAAGCAGGAGAAATCCATTGCGACTGATTCAATACAAAAGAACGTAAAAATGAATCACTCAAGAGAGATGGGTGACTCTCCGCTGATTGTTCACAGTATTTTAAGAAGAAAGAAGTCTGAAATAGTTTGCCTATCGGTTCCCCGGCATTTAAAGAAGGTCTATGGGGCGTGGAGGGGGAGGGGTTAATGTCCGCTGGGCCTAGACCTGCGTGGAATAGGAGCGATGCAGCATGGCGCTCCGACCCGACCCGTGGGCCGCGCAGTGTGGCGAGTGCTGCTGCTCCGGCTGGTCTAGACTTCGCTGGAAATGGAGCGAGACGGTACGAGGACATCGGGGGTGGCGGGGAACCGATAGGGCTGATGGTCATGTGATCTCTGTGAATGGAGATTCCCGCGGAGTCTGCAGGGGTAGAGAAAGGAGTGAGAAGGAGAGAGAGGTAGGGGAGTCGGGGGGGAGAAGAAGGAAAAGAAGAAGAAGGCGAAGGGGACAGAGGGACAGGGTGGAGAGAAGAATAATCCAGTGCAATGTGTCGGATGTACTGATTGTTTAAGGTTGGGGGTAATGGAGAGAGAGAAAGAGAGAGAGAGAGGATGTGCAAACAGAAATAAGACAGAGATAGTGGAGGGATGACAGTAACAAAAAGGGGGTTCAGGTTTGGTTAGAATGGCTGGATGTAGGTGTTAAAAGGTGGCGGGGAGGCAGAGAGTGCTGGGTGCTGGAGGGGAGTGAAAGATCAAGAGGAGGAAGACAAAGTGGGGAGACAGAGGAAAGAGAAACAGTCAGGCGAGGGTTAGTGACGGAGACGGACCAACAGAGGACGAAAGACATCAACACGGCTACTGGGACAGCACCCCCGCTGAGAATCACTTTAGGACATGCAGCACTTTTTAGGAGAGGATAAAACTTTATGGGGCAGTCAGGACTGCTGCCGTCGCTCTGTCGCTGTGTTTTAGACAATCTGATGACTCACGCTGAGGAGATCTCAAGGTCTAACCTGAAACTAGCTGTCTGAAAACTTTTACGTACATTTGTGCGCAAAAGAAAAAAGAAACACAACTTTGCCAGCTGTCCAAAGAGGCAATGCCTAAAAATAGGTTCTTTGAGCTGTACACATAAAAAATAAAAAAAATTAAAAATCCATTGCAGTTTAGTTAAAAACAATTTCGATACGACTGAAACACCACCTCAGTCTAGAGCATAAACTTTTTAGCGACTGTTTTCCAAAATTGACGTGTTTCCATTGAACTTTTTTAGTTTCACTAGTATCTGGACAGTTTTCTACGTCTTTGTTTTTGTTGGATTGTAATTCAGGGTACATCTTTGCTAGCTTTGCAGATCTAGAGGCTCGACCGGGTTGTAAGCTCTGCTAATGAAATGCTTGTGCCTGTGATTATTTCCTGTTTATGCTAACAGAGTATTAAATGTATTTTTAATGGATGACTTAATATTTGCTGCACAATATATGATTAATGAATTATTGAACAAGCTCATCTGCAGTTAATGTAAAACGTAATTATTTTATCATATGCTTTATTGATGGACATTTGAAACGTTACTATGTACTTGATTTGTCAACTGCTAATCACTAATTGCAGTTTTTGCTAACCTTATTCATAGGTCAGTGTTTTTGTGTGTGTGTCTTAACTCCACAACTGATGCTAAAAGTGGCTTTTTGTTGTTTTTGCTAAAAACTTGACTGAAGAAAAGAAAAAACAGAAGAAGTTTACAGAAATAATAGCAGCAATGCAGTTGATAGCAACGTTGTCGAATTTGCTAAGGGGAAGCTAACTCTCCCACACTCTGGAAACCCCTGGTTATATAGTTACTTATGTTAAGATAATGATCCATTCTGTCTTACGCAGGAACCCCTCTACGCCCTTTTCGGCTGTCCGCTTAAGTGTGCACAGATTTAAAGGATTCACTCGGGTGTTTTAGCTGGGAACATGGGCTGCATGCACGCTCATTTTGTTACAGGGCAGGAAAAAAAGGAGGATAACAGATCCAGTTAAGAGACAAGGGGTGTTTATCTCAGTCATTTGATGGGCACAATTGTGCTTTACACCCATCCCAGCCACTTACCTGAGGGCCACTTAACTTTTCGAGTGGACTTTCCACACAAGGCAGTGTCACCATGGGCATGCCCAGCATGGATTCAGGACGTTGGGGTCGCAGCGGAGGCGGGCTTGGCTGAAACTGTTGGAAGTTGTTAATGACACAAGTTACCTGGAAAGGAAGAGAAAAATCATTACCACATTGTTGTGTTAGTCATATCACATAAACATAAAAATCAAATTGAAAACATTTAAAAACCTAATTTGTGAGTATTCTACGAGAAAATAACACAAGGTTGAAGAGGTAAAAAAAAAAATGCATTCATGCTTTGAGACTCACCAAGAACACAGCGATGGCGCCACCGGTGAAGAATCCAGCCAGCACGTCGGCCCAGTGGTTGCGGTACTCGGCGACCCTCACCACTCCCACCAGCACGGCCAGGCACAGCAGAGTGAGGCTGATGGTGGGCTTGGTGAGCCGGGTGCCTTTGGTTTTAAACACCAGTGTCACATACATCTGCAGAGAGCCGGTCAAAAGGGATACAGTATGCAGAAGCACAAGGCAGTGACAAAAATTGCATGTTCAATGGCTAATTTTCGAGATTTTGACAGATTTTTCGAATAACAAGGAAGTGCTTCTTTTCAAATAACAAAGGCATTCCAGGGAACCTCACTTGGAACAAATTTATAACTAGTAGATATTACGACCAGCAGCATGCTCCGACTTACCACTGTGTACAAGGCAGAGTACACGCTGAGCGCTGCGTCCTTAGACGGGAAGGATTTACGCGCAGACATAACAATCAGCGGATTTCCCGTGCAGGCGCGGCGCTCGGTGATGTACTGCATGGTCGACTGGCAGCCCAACGCTGTGTAGTTTGGTCGGCAGGCAGACAGGAAATGAGGCGTCTGGTTTCCTGTCACCACCTGGCCGGCGTTGGCGAAAATGGCAGTGGTGAACAAGCCGAAGGCGTACACTCCTGGGTGCAAGAGGAGCAGTGGGGAGCGGGGAGTGTTAGTGGATGCGGTGATAAGATGTTAAAGGTTTTATCTTTGCACATGGGAGAAGAAATGAAAGCATGATAAATATTGGAGATTAGTATCAAATCTTGTACACATGCCTTGAGAAAAAACAGGATACTCCCCCCCCACCCACCCGCGTTCCCTTTCCTCAAAATAGCGCTAACTCTTTATTATCAGCCAAGGTGTGAAATCGTCGCAGGAGTCTTCACCTCAGCTGATTCATTTCAAGATGCAAACTTGCAAGCTGCTTAATATTCATGAAAGTCTCCCTGCAGGGATCCTGAATGTTCTCCCTTCAACATCACAGCCCATTTAATCGTCCAATTAACAGCTTCATGTACCATGACTGGGTGACAAACTGAAGTGTTGTGGCTATGTCTTTCATGATGGCCTGACTTGCTTCTTGATGTTTTTCATTCATCCTCAAGCCTCAATGAGACACAGTGCAGCTTTCACAAGACGATAAGCTCACTGTAAGACTGATTCCTGTATTGCCATGTATACCAATAGCTTGAAAAATGCTGTTTACGCAGTGCAAATGTGAGGAACTTTCAGGGATTCTCATGGCACGCTCATGGATTAAGAGTATGGGACTCACAGTGTCCTGCTGCATCAAGACATGGTACATTACTTTTACTGTGAACCATTCTCTTGTTTATTTTTTTTAATTCATAAAGGATAAACTGCCATAAATTTAAAATGTTCTATGCGTGCTTTGCATGTGGGAAAATCACTTTTAGAAGACCATTTCATAAAGTAGGCCTAGCAGTCAGTTTCACTTCCAGTTTCAAGCACCAAGCATGCCGAGGTGAGAGAATCTTCTCCAGTGTAAGCAGCTTAACAGAGAAAGATTGAAGAATACGCTTGGGTCATTGATGCAATATTTGAGTTACAAAATACTAACTGTGTGAAAAAAACAAAACAAATTTCTATGTCAGATTTACAACAATCAAAAAATCTGAATTATTACCAAACAATGCATTTCATTAACCACTGAAGAATCCACAGATGTCAGAAACATTGCCCAACGTTGGTGTACATAAGATGTTTTTTCATCCATTCTACCCACAAAATCTTACAAGGGCTGTTTTCATATTAAGAAATTAAAGTATATATATTTATTTAATTCACATTCTAGGTGTATTACATTAAATAATGACTGAGGAAATGGCAATTACTTTGTAATTTTTAAGTTAGCAGAATAACATCATTGGCAATGAAGAAGATAGATTGTGGCATTTACTGACAGATATTTACATTTTTGTGAATATCATAAAAATGTTCATTTTTTTAAACTTCATGGATGCCACAAATATTTTATTAGATTGCAACGGTTCAGCAAGGGTATTTTCAGGGACCTTTGAGAAAAGCAGTACTCGCAGGTACAATGTCTTGTTGTGTTTGCTGCATCCTCACCTAAGAAGCGTACAATGCGCCTGAGCAGGGGGTTGAAGTAGCAGCAGTCTGCTGTGACTATGGTCTTTTCCTGGGTTCCCTCTGCCTTGGTAAAGAACGCACAAAGTTCCCCAACAAGGATCTGGACAACACAAGGAGAAACAAAGAACAGTGTAACATTCATCACGTTGTTGAAGCTGTGTTGGAGTTTGGGCATTATCGTGGTCCTGTTATGTGGAATGAAACATTACTGTTGGATAAGTGAGTTTTGTTGCAAATATAACATGTCTTCTCCAAATGAAATAAGGCTATTTTGGTAAAACTTACCTCTTTAGTCCTCTTTACAGTACTATAGCATTTCTTTTTTCTTCTTTCAACTGTTTAAAGGACAGTTTTCCTGTTTTCATAATTCCAATCTTCACAATTTTTAAGTCAATGGAAACGCAACTTAAAGTTGCGCAAATTGGAATTACGAAAATAGTTTTCCTAATTGGAAACACAGCAATTTCAAAAGACATGTTTTTTGATTACTTTTTTTTTTTTTTGCACTAGTGTGAGGTGTGTTTTCAGCTGTATTAAAATACAGCTGAGTTTTATTTCACAAAACTGCAACGGAAACACTTTCTTCGTGTCACACGAGTCACATCATCAACAACCAGATGTTACTACTGGTGGAAAAGACGAAGACAGGGTAGGAGTTTGATGCCACGAGTTGTTTTTTAATGACTTATCGCGTGGACAAACTTATTCACGTGCAATTTTAATTATGTTTCTTACTTAATGGAAACACTGCAGTTGCAAAATTGTGTTTCTTTGACATTAGCAGAATACTGACAAAGTTTTGAGCACATTTGCAATGGAAATGCAGCTTGTGAGGCTCGCAAGCAATGGGCCGACAGCCCTCAAATACCTGAGTTTATACCAAATCCCAGGACTCAGCACAATACAGACGCCTCACCTGTAAATTCACTCCGACAATGAGCTCGCCCTGCTGTGAGTGTAGTGGCACCCGCTTTATCAGTGATGGTTTTCCATCAGCCTCTCTCTATCTGCACACTTAACATTCTGCTCCATTTGTGCCTGACTCTGGCAGTGAGTGAGCCACTAAAATTGCCTGTGTAGTGATTGCAGGCGGAAATGAAGGAAGAACAAGGACGGTTAGAGTAAAATGAGGGGAACGACCGTGTTTCCAGTCAAAGTCCTGCGCCTTATCAGCTTTATCATTTGGGTCCAGCCGAGTTAAAAGTGTTAGCAGCACGCAGAGACCTGGCCAAAGCACCAGTCCTGTGAAGTGCATGCCCAGCCAAGTGGTTTCTCCCATTAAAACAACAACGCCCCATTGGGTGCTCCATGGCAACACTCTTAAGCAGTAACACAAGCATGAAATCAAAGCTGAAGGGGCGGGGGGGTTAAATCAAATATATTAGGGGAATCATCACACTGAGAGCATTTCTGAGGCAATTAAAAGACAGGATAGGTGGCGTTTCCATGGGGACGGCTGCCTTGCAGTATCTGAGCCTGAACAAAGCCCACAAAACATCAAATAACCCTGCGCCTTAACTGATGTACAAGTCACACTGAACATTTAACCTGGATAATGTGCAGAAGCAGAAAAGAAATAGATCTTTATGGAAGTTCATCTGCATTGCTAGGAATCTCACACCAACATTTAGAACCTCTTTAAATGAATCTTTACAACTCTTTGTTGTTCACAGCAACACATTTGGCCATTTTAACATGAATACTGCTCAAACTGCTGCATATCTGTCTATACAAAGATACATTATTTCAGGTAAAGAATGCTGTAACATTGCCATCCTACACATTTGACGTGTATTTTTGACCCTCTGAATGTGACTCACCACCTCAGCATGTTAAATGCTACAAGTCAAGCTCTTCAACTTTACTTTTGGATAGTTGAGGTAGAAAACGTTTGACCACTTGGGGGGACTCAAGTAAAAATTGAGGCTAGTCCATAATTAAGGAGCACAAAGAAATCAATTTGTTTAATCAAGAACAAACTTCATTCTGAAGTTCACAATTAATTTTCAAAAGAACAAACATATGAAAAAAAGAACATAACATACAGTTGCTCTGTAGAGCATTTAAAGGTGCAAACTGCAGTAATTATAACCAGAAAGTTGCTATGGGAACAAGAAAGAAGCACAATCCTGCAGCCTGTTAGACGACAATAGAGGCAGAAAATCTTTTGACTCTTTCTTCTTATTATTATTTATTTAATAGAGTTGGAATCCTAACAATGAAAATGTTTCATCAAACAACAGTGATGAGTGTGAACGCTTCCAAAAATCTGAAAAACAGACTTTTCACCTCTACAATTTCAAAACCTCTAACATTGTCTGTCATCTCATTCCTCCAGTTTATATTCCCTTTTGAATATAAACATTACTAATGCATCTCCATACCAATATAAAGCTTGAACTTCCCTTTCAGTATAAAAGTACAAGGCCAGCAATGTGGAAATACAAAAATCGACAATTAAGACTTTACCATGAGGGATTGCATCTATCCCTTTTATTTAAACTAAAATCTGAATTTCTCCAACTGTGGTTCCCGGACCACTGAAGGTCCGCGGGCGCCCCCTATTGGTACTGCATGTGAACAATGTTTATTTGCCAGGACATGAGCTAAAAGTTTGATGCGTACAGTAGAGAGAACTGTTCATTTTTAAAGACTTGACTTGCTTATAAGGCTCAGCACACACGTCAACGGCTGTTATTTTTATTTAATTTAAATTAAAATGATTTAAATACAATAGATAAGAACATTTGCTAGAAATATGTGACTAATTTTTATATTTAACGGTGCAAAAAACTTTTTTATTTTCCTGCCAAAGCAACTCAAGTCTGATTCTAAATTATGTGTAGCCCTAAAATGTTATTAATGCACACAACACTTGTAGTAATGTTTTATTTCCATGTGTTATATGACATGATTGTAAAACTTAGAATCCACACTTTCAGAATTTTTAGACGACTCAAACCTGAGTAGACTTGTTTGTGGTTTTGTTGTGGCCAAAGTAGCTCCACCATTCTCATTAGTTAAGAGACTAATATTTTCATTTCAGGTTGTGTATTTTAAGGCGTTATGTTATTACGAGGGCAATTTCAAGCTAGGTGGTCGGTGAGTGTTTGTTAAATGAGTGAAGTGATCCTCAGCTTGAAACAAATTGAGAAACATTTTGTTAAATAAATACATTTACAGCTAGCTATGACTGTTAGCATGAAGTTAAAAGATCTTCTCATTGATTCCTTACATGGTCATGGTCCATATATGGGCTGTGCTTCACAGAGCAGCCCTCGCTTTAGCTCCCTCACTCAGCTCCTTCAGACTAGCCAGGAGCAATTAGCAAACATCTGGTGGAACTGGTGTAGCTCATTATACGCGCGACTTCTCAGTGAAACATTGGTAAAAACATTAATAGAGGGCCCATGTTGTGATGACTTCCTGAGTTTCAGAAAGAGCAGAAGTTTCTTAAAGAGACAGGAGCCCAATTTCAAGGCATTAAATTACAAAGTTAAATTTCTTTAAAGTCACATTGATATATACAGTATTTATAACAACTGAAGGTAACGTAGTTTCTGGATTATGATATAAAATGCTTGGAAAATACATAATACTGCTGCATAATACTTAAGTATAACAGCTCCCACATACTTAGCATTGTGTATTTGTTTAATATCTCTTGGTAGTTACGCACTTTGAGAAATAAAAATGAACAAAATCAACTCACAAATCCAAAAAACATTTATTTTACTAGTTTATATCACAATATTTTCATCTGTATTCGATTAAAGTTTTTAAAAATAAACCTGAATTAAATCTTCCATCCATAGTTTCCCCATATTCTGAATGAAACTAAATTACACTTTTAGTAAAACTTTATAATGAATGAAAGAATTTAAATTTTTTAAGGTTTTGTATCTTTTGAAATACGACTTGCTCGTTAAAGAGAAAGGCAGACTGATTCAGAACTGGAGGAGGGTGAATAATTCATGTGTCTGTTCCATTCATATAATTCACGTGTTTTATTTGAGGAAGCAGTTAGAAATTATCTCTCAGCAGCTGTTAGATTCTCTCTGCCGACCTCCCAGTGCCCTTTCACTTACGACGCGTAGAGACAAAAGATCCATAATTCATAAAAAAAAATAAACAACACCTCAGCCCTAAACAATTAGTTAGATGTGTCAAATGTGATGACTTACACCATGTAAGGACTACAAGATTGGGAATGGTTTAAATAAGGACATATCAAAGCACACAGAAATGGAATAACTGAGAGCAGGAGAAAAGAGTAAAGATTTACTCATCATGCATAAGAATAGCATCAATACTATAGAGCCCAATTATAGCTATAGAGAGCTGTGCATATGAGTAACTGGGTCGCTATTTGTGTTACAATATTACAAAAATGTGTGTGAATTTCTGCAAATCCGCACATAATGGAGCTATAACAGAAGAGGCTATTGAGTGTTTCCCCCCCGAGTTTGGGAAGCTGTGCCTCACAAATAGAAGGAAATATGTCAATAAAGCTGTAAAGACGTGACCAGTCAGAGTCCCAGTGCTGCACAGCAAAGGCTGCTTCTGTGTTCCCCTCCGCCAATATTCGACTCACTTCGTTGTACGTAGCCATGAAATAAACAATTAAAATCTAAATATGTCAAGGAAGACGATACATGACAGTGTTATTAGATAAATCTGTGACTAAATCAGAACTGTACGGACCAAAAATCTAGACGAGTTCTGATAACTGTTTTTGTGGATATCAATACCAATTTCAGCCAATTGGAATACTTTGGATTTTGCCTTCTATAACCAGATAAAAAAAAAATTTACCACTTCCAATTTGTCGTCCTTTTTGCCACAAGTTCATTTATGTGATCTGATACTTTTTTATTTTATTTTACATTAAGCTTCTTTATTAATCCACTAGGGAGCCAAAATATCTGAATATCTAAATGGGAATAATTGCCAACTCGGTACAATAAAAGCCACAGACCTGCTTAATTAAAAGTTTTTAAAGTTTTTTTGAAATTGTAAACATAAGTTATAAATAAAAGTTAGGATAAAACAAAGATATAGTGTCTAAATATTGTCTAATTTCTGTATGCATTGTTTCCAGTAGAATTTCAACGGGACCAATCAGTGAAAAAATGGAGACGAACAATGGCGTTGATTTTCTGCGCTGTTTTAGAATTGTAGAAATTTAGCAAAATGTTGAACACAGGACTGGGTTTTACCAGGCTAGTAGTTGGTAGGACGTATCTTGATAGTCTCATTTGATTTCCAAGTTCATATCTATAGTCCTAAAAACAAAAAGATCATCAAAAAGACACTCTTCTGTGTGTTTCAACTTCAAAAACTACAAAATAGTTTCTGCTACAATGGGTTTGACTGCTCAGGTTATGTATTATAACCAAGTGTTGCCCCTCGTCTAATTCTGGTTAGCATTTTACAGCCACTTTAGATGCTTTGGGGGGGATGCTTCTTGAAGACCTGACAGTAGTGAGGCACATGCAGCCATTTTGGGAGCAAGGCTGTTTGTCTTTGATAATTTCCAAGTATATGTATAAATAAAACAGGATATAGTTATGATGTAAGCGCTGCTTTCAGCTTCAAGGTTTTACGGATGAACAACAACAACACATGACATCGTACCCTGAGTCATTATTTATTGAACTGAAGCTGAGCTACAGACCGAGCTGACCCAGAGCCTTTAGGCTGATTACAGAGAAGTCATCAGTTTGATCACGTTTTAGCCCACCAACACCAGCAACAGACGTTGACACTTTAACCAGTGATCCCGATAATTTCTCCAATGAGCTTCATCTGATTACTTCTGGCAGTTTTTGGGGAAATCATGCAACCAGAAAGGAAAACAAACAAACCAAAATAAATTTTAAAGAAAGGTCGAGACGGGAGCTGCTGCTACCTTTAGCAGCAAAACATCTCGGTGACATATTTAGAACGGTTAATCTAATGAAACTAATCTGCGCCGCTGTCTTTAGAGCCATTTCGACGAAGCGCGGCGTTGCAAGCTTTAGGACTTAATGCTTCTGACAAGATTGGAGAACTTATTCATGTGTAAAGTACACAGAGATGCCTCCCTGTCACTAACGTTCCATTATCTTTCATCATCTACAGCGACCTCAGCCTCGGCGATGCAGGATATGAGTAAAAATAGAGGGCTAACGCACTGGTCTGAATACATCATCACTCCCTTGGACCTTTCACCAAGACAGTTACTGCGTGGAAACGAACGCTTACAAGAGAGACTAAGCAGAGCAGATACAGACAGAGGAGGTTCTGTTGGGTCATGATGGAATAACAAAATGAATGAAAATAGTAACAGAAGGACCTTATTGTGTCCAAACTTAACCGAAACAATGAATTCCTTTTGTATCTAGACTAAAAACTCACCTGTTTGGAGTTGCTTTTGGATCATAATGTATGGAACGTTGACCAACATATTTGAATTGATTTTAATGATTGTATTTGACAAATGCAATGACTGCTACTGGTTTTTCACAATTGTTGACTATATAATGTGTCTACGATGTTTAGAACTGCCATGTTCCTAAAATGTGCAATGCAAATAAACTTGACTTAAAAAAAGAGCTTTTTAACTACAGAAGAACTGTTCACCTCATGTACTTTATTGCATTGAGTCTTTGTTTCTCCCAAACTGGATAATTAACTAGACAGAACTTGCTTTAAATCCCATAGATTTGACTGGGTGTTGTTGTGAGAACATGTCAGAAGATGAGGCACCGTCTCTCCCTTCTCTACATTGTAAAAGAAAAAGGCAATGCTGGAAACTTGGCAGCAGGAACATAATCTTCTATCTTGATTATCTTTATGAGCACTTTTATGTGAGCAATTTCCTTTTAACAGGTCCAGAAACAGAGCAGACAGTAAAAACGTCTAGATTTTATGGATATTACCTGCAAAGATTGAACAGATAGAGGCTCTTCAATTTGCGGCAGGGATGCGGGAATCATGATTTCGCATTTCTTCAGTATAGCTAATTTTTCTATCTATTAATACTCCCATGAAGTTATCCTTCTTTCTATTGTCTGATTGTTGCAAAAGATTGACACAGAAGGCTGTGCAAACGTTTCCTCCAATCACGTGATTTCAAGGCTGCTGGTGTTAGTTCTTTCTTCTTCTAAAAAGCTAACCAAACCATCTGCCTGGTCAGCCTGGGGCAGCAACACAAAGACCTACAGCGGGAGTTCTATGTTCAGGAAACACAAGTAACTAGTGGTAGGAAAACATTACAACATGACGTACAAAGAAATAAAATACTACATAAAACTATCCTTTTAACAGTCGAAAACCAAAATTGAAAATGTATCTTATTCAAATTTACAAAAGTCAAATAAATTAGCTCGTTAGAATGTATATGGAAAAGTTGATTAAGGAAAACATAAGTGAGTTAGACATTAGCTAAAGTGCAAAACAAAGGATTAGCTCTGCTAGCGCATTAGCAGAAGTGTTCGCACCACAGAGCATGCCCATCAGTCCCCTAAAAAACAATGAGTGCCGGACATTTTCACCAATATACAGCTGATAGTGCGGGCAGAATGTGAAAAGGTGACGTGTCCCGGAAAAAATTAATAAATAAAAAATAATGTATGTCTCTCTGAACAGAAGATGTTAACAAATACAGGATGCAGTTATATGTGTGAAGGATCCAATGTCATACAAACCGACAGAAGTGCAAGTAAAACAGTTCAAGATATCTGACAGAAGTGAAAATAAAAGTATGAAAAATAAAATTGAAAAAGAATTAAGGGACATCTTAGATCTGTTTCTTCACTCTTCTTCATTTTTTTAAAATATATTTTTGAAGTATAGAAATCAAAGGACTCGGAGGCATCCCTAATCACAATGTTTAAAATCTGCGGCCGCCATATTGATTTTTGCCAACATGGTTTGTGGAAAACCTCAAACTTTTCCTATTGAAATGTAAACTTTAAAGGGGTCTATGTGATTACATTTTACACTTTGAATTGTTTTGCTTCAAACAAGCCAGCACAAATGGATATAAATGTTTTTTATTTATCTATTTCATCAGAAAAACAAAATTACCAACTCCCGGTGCACCTTTAAAAACGTCTCAACAATAAAAAGACGTAAAAATCTTTGTCCGGTGGGCTGAAAAGATACTGAGAAATTATAACAATTTTTATTATCATTACTATGGGAGCTGCCACTGACATTTACTGTTTCTCTTTATATGCATACAGAACAGAAGTCGACTTGAGGCTTAACAAACCTGAAAACAAGACAATGTCCTTGTGCGTTTCAGTAGTAGCATGGCGGCAGGCTCTGTGTAATGAAGCTTTAAAACGTGACTGATGGTTTTAATTAAATGTTTGGAGCCCGAGTGCAACCGTCTGACCCGAGTCAGATCCGGAGGACTCCGCAAACTCATGTTTGGGGAATATTTTTGTTTATATCTAATTAATTCCTGAAAAAGCAATAATTAATGCTCCTTTAATATCTCTCTTGCTCTTTCTTAAATTCACTGTGATTCATATGCAGAGGATTATAAAACTGCCCCAACAAGATGGTGCATTTGCAGTAGTCTCGTTGCTTGGCAACAAATAGACCCAAACCTCTTACCCTAAGCTCATATAAAAGGTCAAGGCTCTGTATTATCTTTTTTTTTTTTTTTCTGCAGCCACTTTAGCACCAAACACAAGGCAGAGCAGAGATAGGACTCATCCGGAACCAGCCGCAAATGGCCGAGCAGATTGCTCCGTTGCCGGGAGTTACGCCTCCGATGTACTTTGCTGCTGTTGCCCACCCCGGTCCCTGTCAACACAGGTTATAGCAGACAGACTACTGCATCCAGTGTGCTCTGACCCACTTCAACATCCCAAGTAATTTAGCCTCTGTTAAGGTGGATTTAAGAATTTCCTCACGTTGGGTTATTGGGTGTAGTTCAGAGCTACAAAGTTAAATTGTAGCTTTATTAGTGCTGTTAAACACTCAAGCAGGGGCGGCACGTTTTTAAGTAACGTGGTGCCACATTCCCTATATTTACCGCACTAAACTCATTTTCCGCTTCTTTCAGGATTCCTGGAATGACTTTTCTTAAAGCCAAATGAAATATATTGAGTAAAATCCCAGATTAATTTTTTTTTTCCACAAAATCAAGTTTTCATGTTAGGGATGGGCATTTATCGTATCGTTTATCATGTATCGTGATAAATTTCTTACCGGGATAAGAATTTTGATTTATCGTTGTCACTCTACGTATTATGAGGATTGTTAGTTTTACCATTTTCTCCACTTTTTGTTTAATAACTGCCAAATATCAATACATTTGAAAATATGATTAAAGTATGCACTGTGTGCAGCTTAGTGATACAAATCAAACTTCTTTAAGTGACTGGTGTCGTGACAACGCCTATTACAAATGGGAATGTTTTAAGAACAGTGTTTGTGCAGCAATGATTGCTGTGACAAACATACAGTTGCGTAAAAAAGAAGCAATAAATAGTTCTTATCACTTTTATGATTATCACAATAGTTTCACATGACATTGTGAACAAACTTTAAGTCCTTGCCTCCTTTATTTCATGTACTTTTATGAAATAAAAGTTAAGTCATAAATATATGAACTAGACCTGCTTTATTTATTTATCACTTTTCTATTTCACTGTCTCTACAACTAATAAAACATAGCCATTAAAAATACATTGCTAACACCGGAAATTAAAAATGCATGACTGGGGTTTGTCATCACGCGTTCATGGCTCTTTTTCATCTCAGTTTGTAGAAAGTAGACAACAAAACAGTTTTGTTAGGTTTTTTTAACAAACTGAACTTGTACAGTACCCCTAGTAACAAACTAATGTAAGCAATGTAGTTGTGTTCTTTGCATTCCAAGTATTATATTGAATGCAATATTGTTGTGTTATTGCTGATTGTGTTATGTGTAGTCATTAGATTTTAAGATGTTGAAAGCAATTTTGCCCATTTCATTCACAACTTCTCTGAGTTTTTTCACACATAATTAAGCGGAGCTGCTCTGAAATGTTACAAGCTGGATTATCAACAAGTCGCATCAAAACGTAGATGTAACGTTAGCTTATGTAGCACTGGCGAACTGCTTCATATGGAAACGTAGTGGAGTAGGAACAGAACGTCAAGTAAGATTAGATATGGTTGCAAACCAATGATTATGCTGTGCCATTTTTAGCTGGCAGTATTTGTAACTGAGCTGCAGAAATTCCAATTCAGGATAAATATTTTTGCTGTGGAAAAAAACAAACAGATGCAACTTTTTTAAAAATTATTAATTATTACATTTTTACTAAATGTAGCTTTAAAATGTCGCTCCATTTTAAAGCTACCAAGAATTCAAGCACATGTATTATTGTTCAATTCAAGTCCTAAAATGAGGTCATCATCAGAGACGTACAATTCTGATCAAGATATTCCAAGATTTGTCACTTCCTTTTTCTACAATTTGTAAACTCTCCTTCTTCTTTTTTTTTATCCACATTCATAAAGACTCTTCTATCCCAAACAGCAGTTGCTCCTCAGGAGGAAACTCTAATGTACGTTGCTTACAAGCATCAGCAGTGTTTGTTTTTTTGATCCAGCTTGAAGGTATTGTTTCCTTTGCGATTAGTCCGTGCTGCGTTTATGCGTAATCCGGTTATCTGTCTGCTTTGTGTTGAGGCTGCTTCCGTTTGCACCGCTTTGTGTTGTTTGTAGCACACAGGGGATGTCAGCGGTTCGGATCGGGTCTGTGCCTAGTCAGGTGATCAGGATCGCTGCCTACCAGCTCACAAGGGGCTTTAGCAGCTGAACTCGCAGAAACACACACAAGACAAACAGATAGAGCTCTCAACTCTTCCACTTTTAACCTATTTGGAGTCGAAAACCGCAATGCCAACATGAAGTGGAAGGAAAACCATGAAGCAAACGTAAAAGTCTGCATTTTCATTCAGACATCTTACTTCTGATAGCCTTAATTAAAATTCAAGTGCATCTAATTGGAATTTGGATGCACTGAATCTAACTTCAGTGCATCTAACTGATGCACTGAAATAGTTTTTGCTGTCTGTAATTTCATCGCTCTGTAAATCTGTCTGTACCCTGAAGGCCTCAGATGTTGAAGTAGAAGTGAAGAAATGGAAGAATATGAGACAGGCAAAACGCTTGGCCGCCTAAAAAGAGAATCGCATGTGGCTTTTTAGAGCGTCGTCCACAGTGGTTCTCAATAACTTTGGTTAAAAATGCTAAAGAATTAGTTTTAAAATGTAACGGTAATAAAAGAAATGCTGACTGTTTTCATGTAATCTGCGCACAAAGAATAATAATAGTGTACAGAATATCCTTTATTAAAAAGTTTTTTGTTTTTGTCTTGGTTGCAAAGGATGTGCTATTTTAAAAAAATAAATTTCCATTAAAAATCCATTGAAAATGGTATTTATTCCTGTTGTATAAAAAAAAGTTTGAGAACTTTCATTTTTTTTCTTGGTTTTAATACAGAAAAGCAAATATACAAGTGATTTTCTTTCATTTCAAAATCAAACCATTTCAATAAGCTAAGCTAACTAAGACCATTCTTTTCACGTAGCTTTTGTGAAATTTTGCGTTTATGAAAAAGTGCAGAAGAAAAAGGGAAGTAGGTCAGATTTGATGGGAATATGAATGGAGCTAAATACAGGGCAAGCCTAGAAAACCTGGAAAAGCAACAAAAGACTTAAGATTGGGCTGGAAGATCATGTTCCAATAAGGTAGCCCTGAATGTAGAGCAAGAACTGCAAACAAAGTGTTTATATCAAAGCATATGCATGCGATATTATGGTTCAGTCAAAGTCCAGACCTGAATTGGTTAAGTATTTGTGGAAAGGCTTGAAAACTTCTGTCTACAGGCGCTCTCTATCCAATCTGACTGAGTTTGAGTTATTTGGTAAAAAAAGCAACAAGCAAAAATGTTGCTTGTGGTTCAGCAGCTCCAGCAAAAGATGGATCTATAAACAATTGACTCAGGAGAGACGAAAACAAAAAATAGGTTACGATTTTTGAGAATTTTGGAAAACCATGCATCACTTTTCTGCCACTTTATGTATTTATTTTGCTGAAGTGTCAAGTCAAATGGCGATAAAATCCACTGAAGCTTGTGACGAAACCTCAAAAACACGAACAGGGTCTTTTCATAATTTGGCACCTTTGTTATTTTTGCATCTGTTTCTTCTGAGTCCGATTCTTCAAGCAGCATCTGCTCGCTGTCACTATCGCTCTGTCTTTACTCACACTTCCGCGCTCGTTCCCTCTCTTTCTCTCCCTCGTTTTCTCTCATGTTAGCTCTTCCTCGTCTTCCTCTAATGACCTGTCTGCCTCTTCTCATCACGTCTCTGTGCGGTCAGCGCTGACTGTTGTTTTAGATCCTTAATCTCCGCACACACTCATCCACACACACTTGGATGACCTCCTCGCACCCCACAGATCTGCCTCTCGGTATCTTCTGAGCAGGAAGTAATTTGTTGCATGACTCACAAGCAGAGGTAGACAGAGTACCAAAAATTGTACTCAAGTAAGCACAGCACTACTTCAATATGTTTTAAGTGGAGTATAAATAAAAAGTAGCCATCCAAGAAATTACTCATGTGCGAGTGAAAAAACACGTGGCAAAAAGTCTACTCCAGTACTGCATAACAGTAAGTATCATTTAATATTAAAAAATTACATTATCAGAACAACCAAAACATAAAGTTACAAAGACATTTACACCATGTTCCAAATTATTATGCAAGTGATATTTTCCTAAATGGTCAATGCAAATGATGGTCAGTATAATTTTCAAGTCATGAACTCTTTTTTTTTTTTTTCTCTCCGAAGAGTTTTTTTGCGGAGCTAGTGGCTCGCATTTTTCCGCGACGGTGGGCTGACGGGGGGGGGGCATGCGGCGGGGGGGTCGCCGGGACCAGGAGTCGAACCCGCGACGTCCGTGTCGAGGACTAAGGCCTCCAAACGTGGGGCGTGCTAAACCCCTGCGCCACCACAGCACGCCCCAAGTCATGAACTCTTACAGTATAAATCAAATTTTACTGAACAAAGCTCCCCATGAGAACAGGATTTATTTCAAAAACAAAAAACTCAAAATGCCCTGTTCCAAATTATTTTGATTTTCTAAACATTTTATGGATTATAAAGAACTGCAAACGGTCATTCTTTGAATGCCGCATTAAGTGGTCACATGTACTAAAATCAAAAGCTATTTCAAACAAAAACATCTTAACAGACGAGTTACATGTTAACATAGGAGCCCTTCTTTGATATCACTGCACAATTCTTGCATTCATTGAACTTGTGAGTTTGTGGAAAGTTTCTGCTTTGAAACTTTGAGTTTAACCATGAGTTTCTCCCCTTTTATGCCCATAGCAGTCAATGACACAGTGATTTTCCTTACAGCATTAATTGTCATGCATGAAGACGATTTTGCTACTGAAGGTACAGCTCTTCTCTTTGAACCATGAAAGAAAGTGATCAGTCAGAAAGTCCATATACTTTGCTGAGGTCATTTTCACACCTTCAGGGACTCTGAAGGGGCCGACCA